>CAUYQG010049070.1:0-22472 GCA_963574415.1 Tarsius wallacei | reverse complement strand
CCCATCAGGCACTTCGTGACCTGCTATAGGCTGGAGAAGCCAGCTGCTAAGGAGAGATTGCTGCTGGATCCCAGATTCTCTCACCAAGAAATATGTTGAGTCAGACCTAAGGCTATACAGGCACATATCTTTTTTTTTTTTTCTCTTTTTTTTTATTATGGTATTATGGGGCACAGTTAGGGGTTAGGTATACAAAAATGCTTCATTCAGGCACCCTTGATGATAAGAGGTGTCTCCCCATCCCCAGACAGATATTTATCACCATTAATCCCATCGCCCTGCCCACCCCCATAGTTTCCCACCACTGTCAGTCATTTTCTTGTGGTAGTACATTGGATGATCAAAGTTGGAAACAATTCCAGTGTCTGCTAGTTGGAGTTAATTACATAAGTGTAAATTTTGACAGGTTTATGAAATAGAATACTAGGCAACAATGGAAAAAGTCATTCATAGTCATGTGAAATGATTTCAGATATATGTTAAGTGAAAGAGAAAGAGTAACATGCCAAACAGTGTGTATAACATGCCAGAATTGATAAGCATTAGAACATTAAAAAGAGGGGTATACATAAAAGTACATGAATGCGCACACATAGAAGGGTGTGTATTTGATTGTATATGTGCAGGTTAGCTACAAAAGTTTCTGAGATGAGACCTATGTGGCTAGGGATAGTGACTGGAGAGAACATTTTACTGTATATTATTATATTATATATACTATATATTATTGTGAATGTTATGGCATGTGGATATATTACCATCAAAAAATAAACTAAAACACACATATGACTGGAACAGATCACCTAATAAATGAGTATCATTAGAGAAGAGATATTCAAGGACTGAGATCTGAGTCTCTCCAACACAGAGTTTGAAAAACAAAAAGAAAATGAGCAGAGAAGACTGAAGGTGAGCATGACACCAGGCTGGTATAATGAGGAAGACAGCTTATTTCGTGCAAATCAGTTTAGCCTTCATTCTCACAGAAATCGAACTCACTTTTCTTTTTAATTTTTAGTTTAAACATGCAGATTACAACTCAGGGTTAGATATACAAATGGTCATTGTATAGGTAAAGTTTGAGTCTCACTTTGGTCCCCACTTCAGCTGGTTTGATATCAGGTACCCTTATTGATAAAGTGTGCCATCCCCCTTGGCCCCGCTTCTCTGGCAGTTTCCCACTACTGCCAATTCCGTTCTTGTAGTATTATGGTAATTATTGTTCAGAGTCTGCTTATGAATGAGAACTTGGGGTGCTCAGTTGTTCCTGTGATAGATCACTAAGTATTACAGACTCTATATCCATCCAAGCTGCTGCAAAGTTCCTAATTTTGTCCTTCTTTATGACTGCGTAGTACTCCATTGTGTATATGTACCACATTTTTTTTTAATTCGGTCTACTTTCGATGGGAAAGACAGTTGGGTTCATGTTTTTATTATTGTGAATAGTGTTGCAATAAGCATGCGTGCACAGATATCTTTTTTAATTTAATTATTTTATTTTATTTTTGACTGAATTTCACATTAACTGGAACTTAATTTGCTTAAAACCTAAACATTGTCAGTTTGAGAAGAAATCCATTGTGAGGTGTCGATTAATCTTGCCAATTAAGTTCTAGGGTGGTCTTATTATTTTTGTATTCTTGGTAAAATTTTACTCCACAATCAGGATACATGTGTATTTTTAAAACATGAACCATTAGAGAAAGAAATATGAAATCAAGAGTGAGTTCAGTTTTGTAGGCCCCTGCTTTTTTTTTTCCAGCTCCTTAAAGACTGTAGCAGGATGAAAGGATCATTGACTCTGAGTATCTTTGAGATAATAAGTGATGTAATGAAAAAGGAAATTCCACACCCTCAAACAAGATCAGGTAACCCTATTGCACACCCTCTCCCCAAGGGAAAAAATATGAGTACTTTTAGTAACAATTCAGAATTCATCTTTATCTCCCATCTGCCTCATTGGTGGAAGTTTAAAGTCATGATTTTTTTTAGACATTTATACTTGTGTATACAGACATATAAATTCATATTAGATGAAAACTGATTGTTAAAAGTCCAGGTAGAGGCCGGACTCGGTGGTTCAGCCTGTAATCTCAGCACTTTGGGAAGCCGAGGCGAGTGGATTGCCTGAGTCCGGGGGTTCGAGACCCACCTGGACACCTTGGCGAGCCCTCGTCTCTACAATAAATAAAAAATTAGCTGGGCATGGTAGTGCGTGCCTGTAGTTCTGGCTACTTGGAAGACTGAGGAGGAAGGATCGCTAGAGCCCAGCAGGTTGAGGCTGTGGTGGCCGGGAATGTGCCACTGCACTCCAGCCTGGGAGACAGAGTGAGACTCTGACTCAAAAAAAAAAAAAAAAAAGTCCAGGTAGGGAAGAAAGAAGAAATCATTTTGAACTAAAACTTCTTTATGTTTTTTGATTACTATTCAACTTGCTATTGTTTATCAAAAAGCAACATTTCCATAGTGTCCATCTCAAATCTTATTGCTTTACAACTGTGGTATACCTTCCAATAAAAATAAAAAGATGAAGCAGTCAATCCCATGATTAGTTTGACATGGCTTTCATTGGAAAGGAGGTGGGATGGCGGCAAAAAGACTAATAGACAAAAAGGTAACTTAAGCACACAATGATTTTCTTAAGAGAGAGAGAGAGAGAGAGAGAATGTTACTTTCAACAAATGAAAAAAGCACTGAAAGCCCATAAGTCAAGCCATAGCCAAAACCACGTTTTATCTTCTTCTTGTTGTTGTTGTTGTTTGTCTCCTTTTTTCTTTCTCTTTTTTTCTTTTTAAAATAAAATATCTCCCCAAACCATCATTACTTTTGATCCTCTCCAGTCTGGGCTTCATCTTCAGACCCTTCATTCCCAGATTTCTCAGGTGGGGGAGCTTGCAGATGTTGTCTTTTCTGGAGGGCTTTCTGGGTTCCTCATCTTCTTCTTTGGGAGAGTCTTTTCTAACTGTGAATGGAATTGTGCTTTTTATTTGGTTCTCTGCCTGTTTGTTGTTGGTGTATAAGAATGCAACTGTCTTTTGCACATTTATTTTGTACCATGAGACTTTGTCAAAGTCCTTTATCAGTGCAAGAAGGTTTTTGACAGATTCTCTTGGATTTTCGAGGTATCGAATCATATTATCATCAAAGAGGGATTTCCTCTTTTCCTATTTGGATACCCCTGATTTCCTTCTCTTGTCTGATTGCTTTAGCTAGGACTTCCAACACTATGTTGAACAAGAGGGGTGAAAATGGGTAGCCCTGTCTTATTCTGGTTTTCAGGGGAAATGCTTACAATTCTTTGTCCATTTAGCAATATGTTGGCAGGGGGTTTATCGTAGATGACTCCTACTATTTTGAGATATGTTCCCTCTATGCTTAGGTGTTCAAGGGTTTTTATCAAGAAGTAATGCTGGATTTATTGAAAGTTTTTTCTGCATCTAATGAGATAATCATGTGATTTCTATTTTTATATTTGTTGATGTATTTAATTGCATTTATTAACAAGCCCTGTATCCCAGGGATGACGCCTGCTTGGTCACGGTGAATGATTTTTGAGATATATTCTTGGATTTGATTTGCTAGAATCTTGTTGAATGTTTTTGCATCTATGTTCATCAGGGATATTGGTCTGTAGCTCTTTCTTTGTTGAATCTTTACCCAGTTTGGGTATGTGTGATGTTAGCTTCATAAAATGATTTGGGGAGAGTTCCATCTTTCTCGATTGCTTGGAATACTTTCAATATGATTGACATCATCTCCTCCTTGTATGTTTCATAACTTTGCTGGAAAGTTGTCTGGTCCAGGACTGTTTTTGTGGGTAGTTTTCTTATGACAGAGTCAATTTCCCGGTTTGTTTCTGGTCTATTTAATATCTCAATTTCTTCGTTTCAACCTTGGGAGGTTGTGTGATGTCAGAAAGTTGTCTATTTCATTTAGATTTTCAAGTTTGTTTCCCTACAGGTATGCATAGTAATCTCTGATAATTTTTTGCATTTCTTCAAGGTCCTTTGTGATTTGATCTTTTGTATTTCTGATTGTGCTTATGTGGGCCTTTTCTCTCTTTTTCTTGGTCAATCTGACTAAACATCTGTCAATCTTGTTTATCATTTCAAACAACCAGCTTTTTGTTTCATTGATTTTCGCTATGATATTTCTGTCTTCTAGCCTGTATTTGAGCTTTTACTTTGGTGATCTGGATTCTTCTGCTGAAGTTAGGGTTTTGGTGATCTTGTCTTTCCAGCTCCCTTAGGTGATTTTTTAGGCTGTGGTCATTCCATGTTCTTGATGTGTGTTTGTAAAGAAATGAATTCCCCTCTCAGTACTGATTTCATGATATCACAGAGGTTTTGGTAAGATGTGTCTTTATTTTCATTTGTTTCTAGAAATCTTTTCATTTCTGCTTTGATTTCTATGTTGACCCAGGAGTTGTTCAGCATCGTGCTGTTAAGTGTCCATGTTTTTGTGGATTTGGGGGTAGCTCTATTGGTGTAGATATTTATTTTTATTTCACTGCAGTCTGAGAAGGTACATGGCAGTATTTTGATCTTATGAAATTTGTTTATGCTTGATTTACGTCTGAGGATGTGTTCAATCTTGGAGTATGTTTCATGTGGTCATGAGTAGAATGTATATTCTGTGGTTGTTGTGTGGAGTGTTCTGTAGGTATCTAAAATAGAACTCTCAATTTTCACTAAGTTCACAGGTTCCCAGAATAAACACTATATTTTTTAACTTCCCTAATGATGGTGTGTAGTGGGTTGAAGAGTGCCCTCTCAAAATTTATGTCCACTTGAGCCCTCAGAAAATGACCCTAATTGGAAACAGAGTCCTTGAAGGTATGTTCAAGCATCTTGGGATGAAGTCATCCTGGGTTTGAAGGAATGGAACCTAAGTGCAATGACTGATGTTCTTATATAAAGAGAAGACCAGGTGTGATGACTCATGCTTGTAATCCCAACACTTTGGGAGGCCAAGGCAGAAGGACTGATTGAGCTTAGGAGTTTGAGACCAGCCTAGGCATTATAGAGAGTCCTCATCTATATAAAATATAGAAAAATCAGCCAGACACTTCTGTGGTCTCAGCTACTCAGGAGGCTAGGTAGAAGGATTACCTGAGCCCAGGAGACTGGGGCTACAGTAAGCTGTGATCACACTACTGCACACCAGCCTGGGAACAGAGTGAGAACCTGACTCAAAATAAAAGAAAAAAGAAAGAGGAGAAAAAGGAAAAGAAGGAGAAAAGGAAAAGGAGGAAGAGGAAAAAGAAGAAAAGGAGGAGGAAGAAGAGTAAAAAGAAGAAGGAAGAGGAGGAAAAGGAGAGAACTCTGAGTAACACAGAGCCATGCATAGAAAAGAATGCCAGGTAAGGATAGAGGTGGAGATTGGAGTTGTTCTAGAACAAGTCACAGAATGCCTGGAGCTACCACCAGTTGGAAGAAACAAGAAAGGATTCTTCCCCAGAAGTTGCAGGGGGAGGATGTCTCTTTTGACACATTGATTTCTGACTTCTAGCCTCCAGAAAATAAAATCTTGTCATTTTACGTCACTCAGATTTCAGTGGCTATGACAGCCTCAGAAAACGTATACAGGGTGTATAGATATGCATTTCATGAATAGAAAGGATGTTTGCACATTCTGGGTTACAGCTTTCAAGGGAAAGAGTTTTTCTTTGACTGGTATGTAGACTAAGGTGAGCACATTGGATGAGCAGATAAGGTAAAAACCAAGGAAGCAACAAAATTGAAAGAGCCTTGTCCTAGTGATTTTGCAGCCACTATGCCAGCTTGAATTTGTATGTAACAACAACAAAAACAAACCAAAAAAACCCACAATTTTTTGAAATCACTTTTATGTTAGGGTTCTATCATAGCAGATGAACATACATCCAAAATAATACAAAAAAATTAAGTTTAAGAAGTACTGAACAGCTGAGTTGAATGCTCCTGAGAGATCCAATATGGTGAGGACCAACATCTGAACATTGAACTCGGAAAGACTGAACTTAGTAATGACCTTGACAAGTGCTGTCTGAAGTAGAATAGTACAGACAAGAGTCAAATTAGAGTGAGTCCAAAAGAGAATGGAAAATGAGACAGTAGAGACAGCAAATACAGATAATGCTTTTGAGAAGTTTTACTATACACAAGGAGAAAGAAATGAAACAGTATCTAAAACAAGGTCAAGGGAAGATCTTTTTTCCTCAAAAGTACCTCCTAAATATTCTTCAGCATTACCCACTTTCCGTAGATCCATCGTTCTCTCTTTTTTTTTTTGAGTTGGAGTCTCACTCTTGTCGCCCAGGCTGGAGTGCAGTGGCATGCTCACGGTCACCCCAGCGTCGACTTGCTGGGCTCTGGCGATCCTTCCGTCTCAGCCTTCCAAGTAGCAAGAGCTACAGGTGGGCGCTACCACGCTCAGCTATTTTTTTATTTATTTATTGTAGAGACGAGGTCTCGTCATATTGCTCAGGCTCATCTCAAACCCATGGGCTCAGGCAGTCCCTCACCTCAGCCTCCCAAAGTGCTGAACCAACGAGCCTGGCCCATCGCTCTCTTTCTAAGCCAAGTATAATTATAGCTCATGTGGACCACTGCAACAGGCATATAATTTGCCCATTACACCAATCCTCTTCCATCTCCAAACAATTCACACATTGGCTAGTCTCATTTTTTAAAGCACAAATAATCAGTATCCTGCTTCAAGCTTCTCTGTGTTTTCCCTGTGCAATGAGGTTTAAATCCGAAATCCGTAAAACCCCAGCCCTCATTATGGCCTCATCATGCCTTGTGCTCAAGCCAAGGCCATGGAGCATCTCCCATCCTAGTCTAAGGAAGTGGTGCTTCCTGGAACAATACAACTCACGGTCTATGAACCCTACTTAGCAATCCTTGATCTGGTCATACACACGCCTTTTCACTCCCAGCACTTTTATTCTCTTGGCTTTTACTTCTGCTTTTCCCTTCACATGAAATTATTTTTTCCAACTCTTCATCTACCTTGTTCCAGCTCATTCTTCGATTGTTGGCTAAACGTAGCTTCTAAGAGAAACTTTTTCCCCCAATTTACCACACATTAGGCTGCATGCCCCTATTATATACTCTCATGGCTCTTTGCACTTTTTTGTCATAGCATTTATTTATTCCCATTAAATTGAATTTCTCCTGTATGCAATTGTGTAGTTAATGAAAGGTGTCATTGCAGGTGATTAAGAGCACAGGCTCTGGAACCAGACCAGCCAGGTTTAAATCCTGACTCAGCTACCTCCTAGTTTTGTGACCTTGAACAAATTGCTTGACTATCCTCAGGTTCCTCACCTGTAAAATGAGATAATTATAGTTTACATCTGATGTGGTTATGGAACTATAAATTAAGTTTGTGCATGTCTAAATATAGAATATGTAGATAAACACACTTCATGTGTTGCGGCACATAATTCTGACATGGAACAATTCAGTAGAAACAGAAAGATAGTTGTCAATTCTATGAGTAACACAACCATAATTTTAGGTATTATGAAGGCAGGGTCATAACAGGCTTATTTCATTATATAATTGCAAATTAACTTTTGCCTATTTGGTTAAAGTGTATGCGTCTTTAAAAAGGCTTCAGGACAAAGTCTCCACTAACAACCACTGGAGAGAGGAGACTTATTCAGTAAATGGTGCTGGGAAAACTGGCTGACTATGTGCAGAAAATTAAAACTAAACCCCTACCTAACCCCATACACAAAAATCAACTCTAAATGGATCAAAGACCTAAACGTAAAACATCAAACTATAAGAACCTTAGAAAATGCAGGAGACACCCTTATGGAAATTGGAACTTGGCAATCAATTCCTGATCAAAACACCAAGTGCCTTAAGAGATAAGATAGACAAGTAAGACCTCATCAGCCTGCCAAACTTCTGCAAAGCCAAAGAAACCATCAAGAGAGCAGGGAGACAGCCCACATACAAGGAAAAGATATTTGCCAACTGTGTCTGACAAAGGCCTAACATCTAGAATCTATAAGGAATTCAAATGTGCAAAAAAGGAAAAAAAAAGACTATTAAAGAGGGGGAGCACACCTCATCAACAAAGGAACTTGCAAAATGAACATTTGTATACGTAACACTAAATTGTACCCCACATCTTTAAAATAAAAAAAAAAACTTTAAAAGTGGACAAAAGCTATGAATAGACACTTCTCAAAAGAAGACATATGAACAGCCAACCGGTAAATGAAAAATTGCTCAGCCTCACTAATCATCAAAGAAAGGCAAATTAAAGCTACGCTAAGATACCTCCTAACTCCTGTCAGGAAGGCCATCATCAATAACCCAACAAACAACAGATGCTGGCAAATATGCGGGGAAGAGGGAACAAGTCTACATTGTTGGTGGGAGTATAAACTAGCACAACCTCTGTGGAAAACCATGTGGTGATTTCTAAAAAATCTAAAAATCAACCTTACATATGATCTAGCAATGCCCCTTCTGTGAATATACCCAGAGGAATTCAAATCACACTATGAAAAAGATACCTGCACACACATGTTTATTGCAGCATTATTCACAATAGCAAAAACATGGAACAAATCATGCTGTCCATCGAAAGTGGACTGGACAAAGAAATGGGGTATGCTTAACACCTAGGATCTACAAGGAACTCAACACGACGAAAGGAAAAAAAACAAACAGCCCCTTTAAAAAGTGGGCAAAAGGCATGAATAGACACTTCTCAGAAGAAGATATATGGGTAGCCAACAGACACACGAAAAAGTGCTCAGCCTCACTCATCATCAGAGAAATGCAAATCAAAACTACATTGAGATACCACCTAACCCCTGTAAGAATAGCCATCATTAGTAAAACAAACAACAACAGATGCTGGTGAGGATGTGGAGAAAAAGGAACACTACTGCTGGTGGGAATGCAGACTAGTGCAACCTCTTTGAAAGACAGTGTGGCAATTTCTGGAAGAACTAGAAATTGACCTTGCATATGACCCAGCAATTCCCCTTTTGGGAATATACCCAGAGGAACTCAAAATCATTCTACAAAAAAGATACCTGCACATGTATGCTTGTTGCAGCTCTATTCACAATAGCAAAAACATGGATCCAACCATGTTGTCCATTGAAGCTGGACTGGATAAACCATACACAAAGGAATATTATGCAGCCATAAAGAAGGACAAATATGTAGACTTCGCAGCAACTTGGATGGATTTGGAGTTGATCATACTCAGTGATCCATCACAGAAACATCACCCATAAGCAAACCTTGAACAATTATAACACTATAAGAAAGCATTTGGCAGTAAAGGGAAACTGTCAGGGGACGAGGGGTGGGATTGGCAGTTGAGGGAAACTGCTAGGGAAGGAAGGGGCATACCTCACCAACAAGGGTACCTGCATAATCAATGTTTGTATAACTAACCCTGAATTGTGCCCCACATCTTTATAATAAAAAAAATAATTTTTTAAATGTGGTATAGTTACACAATGGAATATTATGCAGTCATAAAGAAGGACAAAATTATGAACTTTGCAGCAACTTGGAAGGATTTAGAGTCTATAATACTCAATGATCTATCAAACAAATAACTGAGTACCACATGCTCTCACTCATAAGCAGACCCTGAACAATTATCATAATTATCATAATACTATAAGGAAAGGATTGGCAGTAGTGGGAAACAGCCAAGAGAGGGGTGTCACACCTCATCAATAAGGGTACCTGATCTAAAACCAGGCCAAGTGGGGACCAAAGTGATGCCTAAACTTTACCTGTACAATGACAATTTGTATATCTAATCCTGATTTCTACCTCACATCTTTAAAATAAAAAATAAAAATAAATTAAAAAATAAAAGTCTTCAGATTAATGCAGAAGATACTGTAGATTGACACAAAAACCCAGTTACTAGCCCAAAATAAAGCCTTGGGTGCAGAATACTAAATTTCCAAGCTTTCTGGTAGCCAGAAATGATGAGGCAATCAAGTTCTGGTCAACAAGAAGGGCGCAGAATTCCCTGGGAGGGCTTTCCTCCCCACATAAAGAGACAAATCCTCTCAAGGAGAAGGCACAGGTGGTATTTTTAATTTATCCTTTGCTGAATTTCACTGCCCAGAACTCAGTTGTGATGCCCAGGAGTGCAGAAGCCTTTTCTCACCCATGAAATCCAAAGCCCCATGCTTTTAAGCATGGTAGACCCAGAAAATGCAAAGAGCCAAGTTTATTGAACACTTTTCTTATACAGCTATAGCATCCCTGATTGCCCACACTGGATACCTGATGATGAGAGCAACAGGATCCCTTACAGACTGAATGTACAGACAACAGCCAAATCCTATATGACACTAGAACTCTGAACCACACACAAAGCCCAGAAAGCCAAGCCGCAATCTGCAGCAAGGGACCCAGAAAGCAAGAATTTTGTCGAGGCTGATGAACAGCTTTCCTATTTTTCCTCCCTCTCCTCTCATCCAACTCAGGACAAAGTAGAGAAAGCCATTTTTTTCTCCCTAAACCAATCATATAAAATACTCCACTTCTGGTTATCCCATCTCCAGCTTCCTCATGCCAACAACCTTCAACCAGAACAATGGGGGGGGGCTCACTTTTTTTTCCACCAAAGAGCTTTTCTTCCCACTCTTCTAATGGCCTTTGAGTCTCTGCCAAATGCAAACTCTGGTGTCTGACTCCCTTGCTATCGAAAGTTCACAATAAATAGCCTCTTTTCATGTGAGTGGTCTTCATTTTAGTTCCACAACCCTTCATTTATTTAAGACTCCATTTGCCAACATTTCTCTTGCTGAAAGCTAAATGAAATCCTAATGCACTATTGTTATTTTGAATGGTCTACTCATTGTATCTGATTAATAGATGAAAGAGTCTATTCCATAGTGCTATGCTTCTCCAACTTTAATGCAGATACAATTGTTCTAGGGTTCTGATTTCGTAGGCCTGGGGTGAAGACTCAATATTTCTAACAAGCTCTCAGGTGACATCAATGTTACAGATCTAAGGACCACACTTTGTGTAGCAAGACTAAAATGGACACCTTTCAAAAAGAATTTAGATTTACACCTTCAATGACAACCTTGTTATAATTTAAAATGCCAATTTTCCTCCTTTTATTGGAGGAAAATAAATATTAGGAAGGCAGGTATGTCTTGCCAAAGAAGTCCAAACGGTCTTTAATGTTCTCTGTGCCCCAATCTTTGGTCCCTTGCTGTCTGGGGCTTCTCTAGTTTCCCTTCTAGACTCTCTCTATGCAGTCAAAGTCAGCAAGAGTTTACCAAAATGCACTGGAAGACCAAGAACCTAACCTCAATCATCATTCAAACACACTCTTGTGAAATGAGATGAGAACAGTGCTTGGACAGCCCAGGTGTGATGGTCCTTGACCATCCAACGGTCACACGATCTGACCCTCCAATATCAAAATAATGATACAGCAGTATTTTGTTAATAAAATAAAAATGGTTTTAGAGTGAGTAGAGTCTCCATCTGATAATCAGAACAGGAGATAAGGGACTTTATCATCAAATGTTCTTTCATATGCCATATTTTTTACATTCACAACAAACATACAGCATTTTCCAAGCCACTCTGCTATACAAACTCTGTAACAATAAAAAGGAGGGTTACCCCCACTGTAATAGAAAACAGATCTATTTTTTAACATCAGAGGAAAGTGTGCTTTTTATTTCTGAAGAACATTCTACTTATTGAAATTTTTTAAAGACTGAGTCTGAAATTTTGCTTAAACAAAATCTTCACCAAAGATCTTGCTGACAAAATAAATAAAATTTTTGAATTCAGCAGTTATATTTTTTCCAGTTATCTTGAAATGTAGACATTTCAAATACAGTTTACCACCACTCCCAGTTGTCATAAAGACTGTATTCAATCTCAATTAATTCTGTGCCAACAGGTTTTAGAAACATTGTGAACAAGTCTACCAAGCACACATAGTTTTGAGAATTATAAATCAGACTAGCTGCTCATTTCACAGAAAATAAAGTCATCGTTGAACCCCTCTCCCTGGCACCTGGAAATCTGTAATACCCACTGAAAGGGCGAAAGACCGTTCATTGTGCTTCCTGAAATCTGATAAATAGATATGAAGCATGTGTAACTAGCTATGACATCTTTAAAAAGTGATAATCCAGCAATCTTTGTGCTCTGATAGCATAAGAAAGTAAACACAATCTTAAACTTGATAGATGGCCAAGATGACCTCAACATTACTCTTGATTAAATTTGTTTAACTAAATTTTAGACAGATTGTTTGATCCTAGCCCCTGACCTCTCTCTCTCTCTCTTCTTAGGGCATGTACCTTAGAAAACTAACAATTGCAGATTCTTTCTCTGCCCCTTTGAGATGTAAAGATTTTCAAAAGACTCTTAACAGCTGTATCAGCTGGGAATGTCTTTCTCAAGGACCTGGGTACCATTCCTTTGAAATGCAATCATCGCCTGCTCGGTGGCTCAGCCTGTAATCCCACGCTTTGGGAGGCTGAGGTGAGTGGATTGCCTGAGCCTGTGGGTTTGTGACCCGCCTGGGCAACTTGGAGAGACCTCATCTCTACAATAAATCAAAAAAAAAAATTAGCCGGGCGCGCCTGTAGTTCCATCTACTTGGAAGGCTGAGGCCAGAACCCAGCAGGCAGAGGCTGCGGTGGCCGGGAGCATGCCACTGCACTCCAGTCTGGGCGACGGAGTGAGACTCCAACTCAAAAAAAACAAAAAACAGAAAAGAAATGCAATCATCACGGAAGACAGTGCACCCCCCTCCCCACTCCCCATTTTCTGGTTTCTGTACAAGGATAGGGACCTAACTTTTGTGGGTGCCTTGTTCCAGGCTGCAAAATTACCCCCAGTCATGGAGATAGATGTTTACTTTTCCTTTCAGAGATAGAAGTTTACTTTTCCTTAACTAGCAAACAGTGCCTAATAATCTCCCCACCTCAGCTCTTAAAAAAACCTCCCATTCTTTGTTTCAGTGGAGTTGAGCTCAGACTGAGTTCTGGCTTCTTTCCCTTGTTGTAATAATCTTGAATAAAGTCTGTTTTGCCTGTTTAACTTTATCCAGAGCAATCTTTGCTTTGACACAAACATTCGAGTACATACTTTATTGTTAAACAAATGTACCCATGCTCTTGAACAGGTGCACAACTGAAAAAAAAAGAGTAGTAAGAGAGGGCCATTTTCCAGCTATCACTAACAACCACAGTCACAACAATAACAGCATGATCCTTCTGGACCAGAAGAAAGTAACAACTAATTAATTTGTTGATTAGACCTCTCAACAAACGTATCTTCAGTTGATGCCTTATTCCAGATAAAATATCAGAAAATGGAGGGACAGAGATGAAAGGTGCACTCCCTGCTCACTGTGGCTCGCTTAGTCTCTTAGGGGAGTCTGCAATGTAAGTCAACAGATGTAATTCAGTATGGTAATTGCTTCCAGAGGAGTGCATGCACAGAGTCTTTAGAAGGTCAAAGAGGAGTGTCTAATTTAGACTGGGGAGGTTTCAGAGAGTAAGTGATATTTTAATTACAACTTAAAGGATCAGTAGGTATTAACCAGGCGCAGAGTTGAAGAGTCGATCTAGGGAGCAGAAGCCACACGCACAAGCCACAGAAACATGAAAAGGCATAGCCCAGTCCAAGATGATCAGTAGTGTAGGGGTGACTTGTTCACAAAGTGCCTGTGGAGCCCTTGACTCTTTTTCCCTCACCGCACAGCACATCTATTAGTTAGTACTTTTCAATTCATCTTCCAAAACAAAACCTGAGACCATTCACTGCTCTCCATCTCTATCCCACTTAAGATGACTTTGAAAGAACAGGTTATATTTTAAGGATTCCATTTCAGAGGCTCAGAATCAGTTCTTTTGTCTTTGAGCAAGGTAACTTGCTCAGCATAGCATTCAGCCCGTTCCCCCAAACCCCGTCACAGCCACCCTGGCTTGGCCACCATATTTTCCACCTGACTCATGGAAACAGCTTCCTACTCATATTTCCTGCTATCACTCTTTGTCTGCCTACAGTCTAATCTTCAGATTGCAGGCAGAAGGGTTTTTTTTAAATGCAAATTATGTTACTCTCCCTGTTAAATTTTTGCAAAGATTTTCCATTGCCCTTAGAATAAAATTCACACTAATTTTTTGAGGGGAGGGCAAAATTCTGACTTCTCTGGTTTTATGGGAGGATTTTTCCTAAATATGTCTTGGCTTTCTCTCCATTTTTTAAATCCCTACTTGGAAGACTTTTTTTAAGTAGGGAAAGGAGCAGGACACACTTGACTTAGTCCCTTGCCCTGTCCCCTCAATTTGTGATCTGTCGACTTGCAGGAAACTTGCCTGCAGTCCTGCTCTCTGCCAACAAGAGAAAAGGTCCCGGCCTCAGTGGAGATTTCTGAATGATTAGCTTATTCTCATTCTCAAATATCACCTGACCATCCTGTCTAAAGTAAACCCTAAGCCCTCCCCATGATCACTCTCTTATAGAAACCCCTGTTCCTTTTTTTAAAACACCACTAGGTGCCTGATATTTTCTTGATTATTTCTGTTTTCTTTTATTTTCCCTTTCCTGCCACACTGGAATGTAAATTCATAACAGTAGGAATCTTTTTTTCCTTATGTATTCATATAATTCCAAAGCTATAACTACATCTGGCACAGGTAAATAATAAGTAATTATTAAATGGCTGAATCTGGAGAAGTAAGGAAAGGCTAGAGAATTAAAGATAGCTGATGGCCTGGAATTTCACAGCATGGAGGGAAATTTTGCCTTCTTCCAACAGAGGAATCTCTAAAAATTAAAACGAAAATGAATTATTTGAAATTTCTTAAAAGATATCCAAATTGGAAAAGAAGAAATAAAGCAATCTCTGTATGCTGATGATATAATTCTATACCTAGAAAATCCTAAAGACTCCTCCAAATGACTCCTGGACTTGATACATGAACTTGGTGAAGTTTCTCAACACAAAATCAACACACACAAGTCAGTAGCACTGTTATACACCAAAAAGCAACCAAGCTGGGAGTCCAATCAAGAACTCAGTGTCATTTACAATAGCAGCCAAAAAGTTAAAATACCTAGTGCTAGGGTCCGGATAGGGTGAGGGTGAGATGGATGGAGAGGGAAAGGCGCAGGGAGGCGCAGCACCGCCGGAGTTGGCAAGCTGGAGGTGCCGTGCTGGCAACCCAGAGAACCGAGTAAATGCAAAGAATTGCAACACACAGAGAGGTGAGAGAGATAAGATTTACTTAAGAAAAGCTCGCCCCCCAACAGACAGGGAGCCGGCCTACACTCCAGGTGAGTATGGCCTCGTAGCCCCCCCCAAACCCTGGCTTAAATCCTTTTCCTTGGAGACATTGCAGTCAGGTAGATGTGACTGCCGTGACTTCCTTGTTGACCACCTGTGGATGTCTTGGAGAACCTGTGACACAGAGACCCACTAATGTCTGCCCACATTATCATAGCCCCTAGAGAAGGACATGAAAAGGATTCTAATTCTCTTGCTCCTTCCTGAATGACATTCCTTAGAACTAATGGAAGGACGTGAGAAGGATTTTAATTCTCCTGCTCCTTCCTGAATGACATTCCTTAGAACTAATGGAAGGTGCACCTCCCCTTATCTCCTAGGCATTCCCAGTGGGTAGCTTTGGGGGATCTTTGGCTTCCCTGTACATAGTGCTCAATTTACTGGAAGATCTAATCCTCACCTGCTCTCTCTCTGAGCAGTCATAACTTTTGTAATTACAAGTTTCATGACTTTTATAATCCTTGGCCAATGTATGATGTCTTAGGTCTTGTAAATTCCCTTTACTCTAGGCAAACTTGATTGACACTATGAGATACCTCTGATACCTGGCACCAGGAAATCTGTTTCTGAAAAGACAAAGTCAGCAAAGTTAATTTTACCTGAAATGTGCATTTCTCCAAAAGTATAGCTTCTACTTTCTCATCATTGTGTCAGGGATTAAGAACAAGATGAAAAATGATTTCCCACTCCCAGTCTATCCTTTTGCTTAGGACTATACTTAACCAAGGAGGTGGAGGATCTCTACAAAGAGGACTACAAAACTCTGATGAAAGAAACTTTGGAGGACACAAAGAAATGGAAAAACATCCCATGCTTGTGGGTTGGAGGAATCAGCATTATTAAAATGATCAATTACCCAAAGTAATCTATAGATTCAAATTCAAATGCAAACTACCAATGTCATTTTTTTGCAGAATTAGAAAAAAAAATCCTAAAATCCACATGGAAAAAAAAAAAAACCCCGAATAGTTAAAGCAATCTTAAGCAAAAAGAACAAAGCTGGAGGCATCACATTACCTGACTTCAATTTATACTACAAGGCTGTAGTAACAAAAACAGCATGGTCCTGGTACAAGAGCAGACATGCAGACCAATGGGACAGAATGGAGAATCCAGAAATAAACCCAAATACCTGAAACCAACTGATGTTTGACAAAGCAGACAAAAATATACATGGGGGAAGGACATCCTGTTCAACAAGTGGTGCTGGGAAAATTGGATAGCTACATGCAGAAAAATGATCCCTTTCTCATCCCATATGCAAAAATTAACACAAAGTGGATTAAAGGCTTAAATGTCAGACCTGAAACCTAGAAGAAAAGCTAGGAAAAACTCATATGGACATTGGCCTAGGCAAAGAATTTATGGCTAAAACCCCAAAAGCAAATGCAACGAAAACAAAACAAGTGGGAATTAATTAAGCTAAAAAGCAAAAGAAATAATCAACAGAACAAATTGGCAAACTACCAAATGGGAGAGGATATTTGCAAAGTTTACATCTGACAAAGGACAAATATCCATAATCCATAAATAACACAAACAAATCAGCAAGAAAAAAGCAAATAACACCATTAATACATGGGCAAATGACATGAACAGACATCCTTCCAAGGAAAATATACAAATGGCCAACAAACAGGAAAAAATCACTAATCTTCAGAGAAATGCAAATTAAAAACACAATGGATCTCTACAATGAGACAATGAGATACACCTTGCACCAGTCAGAGTAGCCATTATTTTTTTTAAAAAATCAAAAAACAATAGATGCTGGCATGGTTGCAGAGTAAAGGAAAACTTATACACTGTTAGTGGGAGTGTAAATTAGTACAGCCTTTAAGAAAAGTGGTATGGAGATTTCTCAAACAACTAAAAGTAGATCTACCCTTACATCCAGCAATTTCACTACAAGGTATTTACCCAAAAGAACAGAGATCGTTATATGAAAAAGACACCTGCACCCACATGTTCATCATAGCATAATTCACAATTGCAAAGATGTGGAATCAACCTAAATGCCCATCAACCAATCAGTGGATAATGATAGTGTGGTATATATACATTATGGAATAAATCTAACTATCAAAAAGTAATGAAATCATGTCTTTTTCAGCAACTTAAATGGAATTGGACAGCATCATTCCAAGTGAACTAACTCAGGAACAGAAAACCAAACACTGCATGTTCTCACATATAAGTAGGAGCTAAACTAAGGATATGCATAGACACAGAGAATGGTATAATAGACACTGGAGATTCAGAATGGGGGAAGGAAAAGGGGTAGAGAGACAAAAAAATAACAGTGGAAACAATATGCACAGGTGGGGGTGGTGGTTACTTTTAAAGCCCAGACAAAAACTATTTGTATCCCCCAAAGGTACTGACATTTAAAAAAAGAATGTGAGTAGTGGAATCCCAATTTATCAAAAGAAAATTATTCAAATTTTCTAAAACTGAATAAAGTATAAAGAAATTTAAGTAATTAAACTTTCAAGTAATAATTTTTGTAAGGCACATTAATAAACAATTAAAATAACTATAGCTAAGCTTTAAAAAATGGTGATTTCTATTGGCTAACTGAGAGAAATACATCAACAGACAAACTAGGACTTGATGACATCACAGAGAGTCACATTTGGTCCATTGCTTCATACCTCAATGTAAAATTACAGTTTACCTATAAGCAAGAGCCTGAGAAACATCACTGAGTTTGCTACCCTATGTGGATAATCTCTAATTTTCATATTCTATTAATCACTTTGAATCTCTCATGCACACACAAAATTCTGCTGCCCTTAGTTGTCTAAAAAGACACATTCATTTTGTAAATAAAAGCAGCTGTAACATGACTCATTAATCTAACCCTACAGATGAGTTAAAGGATGTGATTTTAAAACAATTATCTTGTTTGCACTATGTAAAGGTGGTTTTTAATTTCCTGTCAATATCTCTTGGCCGCTTGCTAATGGTGATAAGTCATGGCCGGGCTCAGTGGCTTAGCCCGTAATCCCAGCACTTTGGGAGGCTGAGGTTAGTGGACTGCCTCAGCCCGCAGGTTCGACACCCATCTGGGCAAATTGGCAAGACCTCATCTCTACAATAAATCAAAAAATTAGCCGGGCGTGGTAGCGCGCGCCTGTAGTTCCGGCTACTTGGAAGGCTGAGGTGGAAGGATGGCCGGAGCCCAGCAGGTCGAGGCTGTGGTGGCCGGGAACGTGCCTCTGCACTCCAGTCTGGGCGACAGAGTGAGACGCCAACTCAAAAAAAAAAAAAGATAAGTCTTAACTATTGTGTCTAGCTTGATTTAGAAATATCTAAGGTATCATATATTGGAGACTGAGATATTGATCTTCCTGACTGACAGTGTTTAAATTAATACAGTCCATATTTTCCAAAAGAAATGTATGACTACAAGTAAAGATGCTCAGGAACTACCAAAGACAAGAGATAATTTCCTCTTTGAACACTTCATTCCATTAATCTTCTGTAACTGCTTCTTTTACAGATGAAACTTGGTGAGACATCTGAGCAACGAGATTATCGTTGCTGCTGTCAAAGTGACATTTGATTAAGCCAAGTTTCTAAGGTTTATCCTTAAAAGTACAGCATTCCTATGCTAAGAAGTTAATCCTTGTGGTTCTGATTCAATTACATTTGCAGATTCAGCCAGAATTTTAATTCTGTCTCTTCTTCTATGATAGTCTAAGTGACCCTTGCTGTTTCTTTAAGAGGTCTTCAATTCAAGTCATAGAGGTAACCTTAGCACATTTGCTTCACTGAAAACACCTGCCCCCTTCTGTTTTTATAAAGTAAGGTGGTTATTACATTAGTTTGGCTATTGGTAAGACATTCTTTTATTATTTATTTCACCAGTGTTTCAGAAACATAAAATAATCCACAAGCCAGTTTCAAAGTATCTTAACTATTGGTGTTAAATTAATTTTTTGGTAAAGTGACTTAAAATTTCTGCAAACATAAAACCAGATATAAAATCCTTTTATGTATAGATTGCAGCCACTATAAAACTGAAATAAATTGAAATACTTAACAGTAAAAAAAAAAACAAAACCAATACAGTTATAATTTTATTTACTGTGATGGATGATGATGTGTTATCAGAATTAAATTACCAAAGTTGGAATTTAATGGTTAAAAGATGAACCGTAAGGCCTAGTTTTATATGTAATATATTTGTCAGTTTTAACTTAATAACAATAATTCAGAAAATGGATTTTTGCCAAGATATGGTTGGTAAGAATATATTAATAGTTCCACTTTTTGTTGCTAATACAGAAAACTCAGAAATCCATCAAGCATCTTCTCAAATGCCAATTTTTAAAGTCATTTCATAACCTTGAAAACTTTCTCATTCAACTTAGCATTAAACTGAATTATAATCCAATAATTAATGCCATTCAGAAAGTAAGAATTATCCATTTCATATTCACTACTATAGTTCTTACTAATGAAATATTCTCAATTTGTATATACAGATTAGATTTAGCATAATACAGTAAATCATAACATCTATATATGGTACAACTTTAGAACATATACTTTGTGTCTCATAACCACTCAATTCTCCCTCTTATGTTCTCTGAACTACATTAGTAACTTCTTTCACAATGCATTTCATAATATATCACAATGTATTTTCTTCATCTGGGGCAAACACCTTCTTAAACACAAATGTAAGTATAGGTGGTGTAATGACATGACAAGCCTCAGTAGAACTCTCAAATGCTCAAGAATTTGTCTCCAGATCTATGGAAATTTTGACTTTGATTAAGTGATCATTAATTTAATCAGAAAAAATACAGGTAACATTGACGAGCATTGTGTGTATTTCAAAGGAAAGCCACACCCTTTTCCTTTCTTTTCCTTTTCTCTTTCTATTCCCCTTCCTCCATCCTCTCTCCCAACTGGACCCAAGAAGAGGGAGAAAAGAACTCAGCAAGGCTAACATGGTTAACCATCTTCTATATGCCTGGTGATTTACATGCTTAATCTCATTTAATTTTCACATTATTCTTGAAAGTTAGTCAATCAGGACACAGGAGTTTAGAGAGTTTATATACCTCACTGCTACAAACTGCAACCAGTTTTCAAATCTAGTTTTATTTTGTTTTTGTTTTTTGTTTTTGTTTTTTTCCCAGCCACCGCAGCCTCGACCTGCTGGGCTCCAGCGATCCTTCCGCCTCAGCCTTCCAAGTAGCTGGAACTACAGGTGCGCACTACCACACCCAGCTAATTTTTTTATTTATTGTAGAGATGAGGTCTCGCCAAGTTGCTCAGGCGGGTCTCGAACCCTCGGGCTCAGGCAATCCACACACCTCGGCCTCCCAAAGCTCGGAATTACAGGCTGAGCCACCAGGCCCGACTTGTTTTTGTTTTTTCTCTATAAAGCCACGTCCCTTTTCCCTGGAAGCTCAAACCAAAGAATCCATACCATCAAGTTTAAGCAATATCATCACTTTATGATAATTTGCTTTTTTTTTCAAAAGGCAGCAAACTGTTTAAGAAGTGTGTCACGTTTACTTTGGTGACAAGAGCCTTACCCCTGTGTAAGGATATTTAATAGGGCCTTACTAATTTTTTGTTGAATGAATGAATGAAAGAATAAAAGCTTTTCCTAGACTTGAAATATAATACTATAAGAAAGGGATTGGTGGTAGTAGGAAACTGCCAGGGGAGGAGGGGCACACCTCATCAACAAGGTACCTGCATAATGAATATTTGTGTACCTAACCCTGAATTGTACTCCACATATTTAAAATTTTAAAAAACAGAAAGAGGAAACTTTTCTTAGAAGTTCCCTTCCTCCCCCCCCAAAAAAGTACACCTTCAAATCAATTCAAGATGAGATATTTTTTTCTTCTCTTCAATTGGAATGAGACAACATTCCACTGACTGATTTTTATAAGCTTTCATTGACAAACCCAGGAAACAAGAAATGAAGACTCAGAATATTTTCATTACAGAGCTAACACTAGAAAATGTACACCTGGTTACAGAATTTTTTAAAATTTATTGCTAAACAATCTTAAGCATCATGAGTGACAAGTCAAAGTTAGGCTTTGTGATACCCTAAACAAATCAAACAAGTCTGGTGAGAAAAGTCTGTTAGTGCATTTACTCTTTCCCAGAGCAGAAAGATAAATAATACTAATCAAAGTCTAAAAACAGTGATCTTTCTTACAGGCTACACCTCCTACTCATTTACTTATTTATTTATTCATTCATTCATTTCATCACTTAGCTAATTATTACATTATAATTATTACTGTTATTATTATCATCATCATCACCTACTGTGTTCAATAGTTTGCTGGATTCCAAAGAGTATGCCAATAACTTTTTTTTTTAGTGTATCCTGTCCTGAGAAAGAAGTACCAGAATAGAGATGAGGAAATGGTAAATCACACAACATAAGCAAAAATGCAAGTCACTATAAACATATGTTTAGACAAATGCTAAATTGACTGGTCTTGACCTTAAGTATAATAGGACATAATGGCTGTCACATCCAGCATAATATACAATGCAGTGAGGAGCCACATCTAAATCCTATTCTCTCCAATTATTCTTCATTTATATCTTTGACAAGAGAAATAGTCCTCGTCAAAAAGTGTTACCCAAAGAAAGTGTGAGAGATCTTTGCAAGTGTTCTCCGGTTGGAACTGAAAGTATCTGTTACCCTGCAGCTTTGAGAAGAGAGCGACCATAATGGGTTTCCCAAAGATCAGTCCCCAAGTGTGTTTTTAGTTTTTGTTTACTTTTATTTGCTTTATTTATTTTGAGATGTACTGATAAGCCATGGTCTAGTTTAGTGGTAAGTATTGTAATATGGGTAATGGAACAAGACACAATTATAAACACTGCTTATGTTTAAGGACAGTTAGCCATAGATAAAATAAAAGGATTTAAGAGTTTCTGCTGCCGGGCTCGGTGGCTCAGCCTGTAATCCCGCGCCTTTGGGAGGCTGAGGTGAGTGGACTGCCTGAGCCCGTGGGTTCGAGACCCGCCTGGGCAAGCAAGACCTCATCTCTACAATAAATCAAAAAATTAGCCGGGCGTGGTAGCGCGCGCCTGTAGTTCCAGCTACTTGGAAGGCTGAGGCGGAAGGATCGCCGGAGCCCAGC
>CAUYQG010049069.1:0-11474 GCA_963574415.1 Tarsius wallacei | reverse complement strand
TTGGATGGAACTAGAATCTATAATACTGAATGACCTCTCACAGAAACAAAGATCGGAGTATCACATGTTCTCACTCATATAGTGAACCTTGAACATCCAACGTAATACTATAAGAAAATGACTGACAGTGGTGGGAAATTACAGGGAGGGGAGGGGAGGGTGGATGGGATTAATGATACTCAATATCTGTCTGGGGATGGGGAGACACCGCTTATCACCAAGGGTGTCTGAACAAAGCATATTTGTATACCTAATCCTTAACTGTACCCCACAATATGATAATAAAAAATACTGATTAAAAAAAAAAAATCAAGCCGGGCTCGGTGGCTCAGCCTGTAATCCCGCGCCTTTGGGAGGCTGAGGTGAGTGGATTGCCTGAACCCACGGGTTCGAGACCCGCTTGGGCAAGCGAGACCTCATCTCTACAATAAATCAAAAAATTAGCCGGGCGTGGTAGCGCGCGCCTATAGTTCCAGCTACTTGGAAGGCTGAGGCGGAAGGATCGCCAGAGCCCAGCAGGTCGAGGCTGCGGTGGCTGGGAGTGGCCACTGCACTCCAGTCTGGGTGATAGAGTGAGACTCCAACTCAAAAAAAAAAAAAAATCCTGACTTGTAGAAAAGAAGTATTTAGTATAAAGGAGAAGGCCATTACATAGAGCCTTGGAGCATGGGGAAAGGGACTCTGAAGCTAAATTATTACCGAGTATGTATGCACTTCGTTGTGGTCAAATGTCTTCCATCAAAATTCATATTTTGAAATTCTAACTTCCAAGGTGATGTTAGTAGAAGGGAGGATGGGAGGTGGTTGGTCATAATGGACAAAGATCTCTTGAATGAGATTCATGCCCTTATGAACGAGGTTCAGAAGATACCCCTCCATCCTTCCACCATGTGAGAACACTGCAAGCAGTCACCATCTATGAAGAAAATGAAGAAGGGGCCATCAACAGATGCTGCTTCTGCCAGGGCTTTGGTTTCGGACTTCCCATCCTCTGGAACAATGAGAAATAAATTTCTATTGTTTATGAGCTATTCAGTTTATGATATTTTGTTGCAGCAGCCTGAGGAGACATCCCTCTTGCTTTTACCTATGGGTAGCCTTCCTTTTAATAACCCAAGATGCTTATAAGCAATAACCTCTCCCCTGACCCAAACCAATGAAACCTTGTACACCCTGTATGAGGTGGCAGCCTGAAGGGAAAACATTATCCACTGAATAGAGAGGGAGTCAACAGAACTGATGGAGAAAATTTGTATGAACATGGATAATGCACGTCCTCTGCAATCACTATTCTTCTTAGAGGAAAGGAGAAGAGCCTCTCCAACATAATGGAATCCACTTAATGTAGTTCCCTAGACAAAATGAGAATCGTGCTCAAAGAGGCAAGATGAAACAGTCTGATTGACATCCAGATGCCGCAATACAATGAATCAACACTAGTTATCTTGTGACTTTATCAGGAAAAAATATATTTTTCACTATATCCGTATACTACTCAGAAGTTCTTGGCTGTCTAAATTATTTTTGAGCATTTCTGTTTCTTCAGTTGTAATTTGGCAGGGTCAGCAACCTCTGCTAACTAAGTCATTGCTCAAAAGAGCAATTCATCTTTGTGGGGTTGTGCATCAATTTTGTTCTGTTTGTCACTGTTGTTTCTCTTCTTTCCACATCTATGCCTTAGTGAATTCAACATCCTGATAGTATTTCTTCTGCCTTCATTTAAAATGAAAAACACCAGCTGTTCAGATGTCTTGTTTTACATCTGTCTTTTCTGCCTGCTCTGCTTCCTAAACTCACAATTCTACCAATGTCATGACTATTCTTTCCAATTACTGTGGGTCTCAGTTTTAGCTTTACTCTGACTTCTTTCACTGCTTTATCTCCCATCAGTCAGCTTGTTTATCAACTTTTCTTTGTTAATTGACTTTCAGACTAATTTTTTCTGTCTCTTTGGCCTACCACACGTGATTCTCCAATCTCTTTCACACTCTCTTTTTTCTTTTTTTTGCATTTGTCAGATGGATAACATGTATATTGTTTCCAATTAATACTCTCCAAACATTGATTTCACTACTTTATTGCCTTGGTCAAAACATTTTGCTACTTTTGTATTGCCTAGCATATTGAATCTAAATGGCCCAATTTGACACCTAAGTATCCTTATAACCTGAAATCCTCTCAGTGTCCCTCTCCCACAGTTCTCATTGCTCATATCTGCTATATCCTAATCTATCATTTATTTGTTTTTTTTTTTTCCAGATTCTGTGAAGTATTTTCCGAGAGATATGTCATCTCACTATATACATATTTAAGACACATCTTTTTTTTCCACAAAAATGTGCAGTCAATTCTCATTATTTGTAGTAGCTATGTTCTATAATATTGCAATGAATTCTGCATTAATGAATACTGAACTATTGTTCCTGTGTCTATATGCACACATACATATAATATAGAGATTATAATTTCAAATTATAAAAACAACTTATTGTGGTAGATTCTGTTTTCTTTATTTTATAAAAGAAAGAATTAGAATCGGAGATGTTCAGTAGCTTGTCTAAGGATTCCACCACACATGTGTCAGAGTTGGGATTTAAATTCTGTCCAACTGTCTTCAGAGCTGAAGATGCTTATAGTACACTGCACTGTCCCCTACTGCCTCTATTCTCTGGTCATCTCGTATGAGATCTGAGACAAGAAGGCAGATAGACATTGCCTTGTTTGACCTCAACTGCTAACATGCTCCTAGGCTCACTCAAACTTTTTACTTGTCTGCACATGTCCTCAAAAGACAATGAAATCACTGTCAGCATTGATTTTGGAATTACAAATACATTTTATGTAGTAGGAATCCACTAATAATAAAAAAAACACTGTATATTCCTCTTTTGTAAGGTCCTGATTTATATCTGCATCCACAGTAAAAAAAAGTACATTTTCAGTAATTTTATTGTGCATTATGTGTCAATTTAATTCAGAATAAAAACAATGTGTGTATGTGTGTAGGTGAGGATACACTAGACATTTTTATTAAACTGTTAGTACACAACCAGCTAGATTATTGTTATAAGTTTCACACAAAGCTTGTTCATCTGACATCGATATGAAATGTAAGTATAAAATGTAGGTGTTTATATATTTTATTATTTTATTTTCAAGATGTGGGCACCAGTAAGAACTAACTCACAAGTAGGCTGCGTGCAGGTGAAGTGTGGGCCTCCAAATGGCCCCCACTTTCCCTGGTTTGGGACCAGGGACCCTTTGTGTTGTTACATGCCCTCTTCCTTCCCTCCCTCACCTGGCAGTGCCCAATGACTGGCGATTCCTCGTTTGTTCTATTGTGATTAATGTGCTTTTCATTTGGCTCTCCAACTGTTTGCCGCTGATGTATAGAAATGCAACTGTCCTTAGCACGTGTTCTCCATCTCTCTTTTTTGTTTTTTTTTGAGTTGGAGTCTCACTCTGTCACCCAGACTGGAGTGCAATGGTCGCTCCCGGCCACCGCTGCCTCGACCCGCTGAGCTCCAGCGATCCTTCCGCCTCAGCCTTCCGAGTAGCTGGAACTACAGGCGCGCACTACCACGCCCGGCTGATTTTTTTATTTATTGTAGAGTTGAGGTCTCGCCAAGTTGCCCAGGCCGGTATGGAACCAGCGGGCTCCGGCAACCCACTCACCTCAGCCTCCCAAAGCGCAAGATTACAGGCTGAGCCACCGAGCCTGCCTATGTTCTCCATCTCTATCCAACATGCTGCAAGTCATGATTTTGTTCTTTATGACTGTAATACTCCATCATGTATATGTAGCACATTTGCTTTATCTAGTCTTTGATCAGCATTATGGTTGGTTCCATGTTTTTGCTATTGTGAAGAGTGTGGCTGTAAACATGCCTGTGCGGGTGTCTTTTTGTTAGAACAATTTATGTTCCTCTGGGTATATCCCCAGGAGGATTGCTGGATCGTATGGCAGGTTCATTTTTTTGTACCTTTAGGAATCACCACACTGCTTTCCATAGATGTTGAACTAGCTTGCACTCCCACCTACAGTGTATAAGTGCTCCCTTTTCTCCACACCCGTGCGAACAATTTTTAAAATTTATTAATGAACTGGGGTCGGTGGCTCAGCCTGTAATCCTGCGCTTTGGGAGGCTGAGGTGAGTGAATTGCCTGAGCCCGTGGGTTCCAGACCCGCCTGGGCAACTTGGCGAGACCTCATCTCCCCAATAAAAATCAAAAATTAGCCAGGCGCGGTAGCGCGCGCCTGTAGTTCCAGCTACCCGGAAGGCTGATGCGGAAGGATCGTGGGAGCCCAGCAGGTCGAGGCTGCAGTGGCTGGGAGCGGCCATTGCACTCCAATCTGGGTGACAGAGTGAGACTCCAAATCAAAAAAAAAAAAAATATATTAATGATGGCCATCTTTACTGGAGTTAGTGGTATCTCATTGTAGTTTTGAATTGCATTTCTCTGATGATTAGTCAGGCTAGGAATTTTTTCATGTATCTGTTGGCTGCTTGTGTATCTTCTTCTGAAAAGTGCCTATTCAAGTCCTTTGTCCACTTTATAATAGGGTTTTTTTTTTCTCTCTTGAGCTTGTTTTAATTCCTTGTAGATCTTGGTAATATGTTGGCAGATACATAATTTGCAAATATTTTTTTTCCCAGCCCTTGAATTGTCCACTCACTCTCTTGATGGTTTGTTTTGTTGTGCACTAGCATTTCAGTTTGATGAGGTCCCACTTGTCTGTATTTGTTTTTATGATACTCACTTTTGAAGACTTGTTCAATAATTCGTTGCTTACTTCAGTGTGAATAAGAGTGTATCCTATGTTTTCTTTGAGGGTTCTTATAGTTTCTTGTTTTGTGTTTAGGTCCTTGAAGCATTTAGAGTTGACTGTTGTATAAAGTGATAGATAGGTGTCCAATTTCATTCTTCTACATGTCATTAGCCAGTTATCCCAGCACCATTTGCTAAATACGGTCTCCTTTCCCCAGTGATTGTAACTGGTGGCTTTGTCAAAGATGAGTTGATTGAGAGATTTTGTTTTTGATTCCAGAATCTCTGTCCTGGTCCATTGGTTTATGTGTCTATTCTTGTACCAATACCAGGCTGTTTAAGTTACAACAGCCTTGCAATAAAGTTTAGTCTGGAAGTGTGATACCCACCACTTTGTTCCTTTTGAGGATTGTTTTGGCTATTTTTACTCACTTTGTTTCCATATGATCTTCCATAATGTTGTTTTCAGGATCAAAATATATGATATTGGCAACTTGATGGGTATTGTATGGAATCTGTAGATTGCCTTGTGTAGGATAGACATTTTGACAGCTGTTTCTTCCAATTCATAAACAAGGAAACATTTTTCACTTGTTTATGTCAGTTTTAATATCTTTGAACTGTGTTTTGTAGATCTCATGGTAAAGGTCTTTCACTTCTCTTGTTAGGTAGATGCCAAAGTATTCCGTGTATGTGTATGTGTGGCTATTGTGAATAAAACTGTGTTTTTCGTTTGACTCTCCACCTGCTTGTTGCTGGTGTAGAGAAATACAACTGCCTTTAGCACATTGATTTTGTACCTCAAAACTTTACCGAAGTCATTTATCAGTGAGAGGAAACATTTGATGAGCTCCCTTGATTTTTCAAGGTATAGAATCATATCATCTGCAAAGAAGGATTGTTTAAATTCTTCTTTTCCTATTTGGATATTCCTGATTTTCTTCTCTTGCCTGATTGCCCTGGAAATAAATTTTAGCACTATGTTGAACAGGAGGAGTAAGAGTGAGTATCCTTGTCTTATTCTGTTTCTCAGAGAGAATGATTCCAACTTCTGCCTGTTAAGCAAAACGTTTGCTATGGGTTAATGATAGATGGTTTTTACTATTTTGAAGAATATTTTGAGGAACATCTATGCCTAGGAGTGTGAGGGTTTTTATCAAGAAGTTATGCTAAGTTTTGTCAAATGCTTTCTGCGTGTAATGATATAATCTTGTGGTTCTTGTTTTTACATCTATTAATGTATTGAATTACATTATTGTCTTGTGAATGTTGAACCAGTCCTGCACCCCAGGAACGAAGCCCACTTGGTCATGATGGATGATCCTTGAGGTGTGTTGCTGGATCCAATTTTCTAGAATCTTATTGAGAATTTTTGCATCTATGTCCAACAAAGAGAGTGGCCTGTAATTCTCTTTACTTGTTGGGTCTTTGCCAGCTTTGGCTATCGGTGAGATATTGGCATCATAAAATGATTTGGGGAGATTTCCATCTTTCCCGATTGCCTGGAGTACCTTCAATAAGGTTGGTATCAATTCTTTCTTGTGTGTTTTGTATAATTCAGCTGGAAAGCCTTCTGGTCTGGAGCTTTTTTGGTGTGTAGACTTCTTATGACTGAGTCTATTTTCTGGATTGTTGCTGATCTGTCTACAGTTTCAATTTCTTCTTGTTTCAACATGGGAGTTTGTGTGATGTCTGAAAGTCCTCCATTTCCTTTAAGTTTTCAAGTTTATTTGCATAGGTGTTCATAGTAATCTCTGATAATTTTATGAATTTCTTCAGGGTCAGTTTTTTTTTTTAAAGATGTGGTGTACAATTTAGAGTTTGATATACAAATGGTTATTGTACACGTAAAGTTTGGGCTTCTTTTTCATCTCCACTTCCCCTGGTTTAGATCAGGTATCCTTTCAATTAAGTGTGTCCCTCCCTCCCCTGGCAGTTTCCCAGAACTGCCAATCTCTTTCTTATAGTATTATGACAATTATCCAGGGTCCATTTATGAATGAGAACATGTGGTACTCAGTCCATTGTTTCTGCGAAAGATCACTGAGTATGATAGACTCTAAATCCATCCAAGTTGCTATGAAGTTCACAATTTTGTACTCTTTTTTTTTGGTTTCATAAAATTCCGTCATACATATGTACCACTTTGTCTTATCCAGCCCACTTTTGATGGCCAGCACAGTTGGTTTCAGTTTTTGCTATTGTGAATAATGCTGAAATAAATATGCATGTGCAAGTGTCTTTTTCATAGAGTGATTTGAGTTCCTCTAGGTATATTCCCAGAAGGGGAGTTCCTGGGTCATATGGAAGGTCAATTTTTAGATCATTTAGAAATCGCCAAAATTGTTTTCCACAGAGGTTGTACTAGTTTACACTCCTACCAACAGTGTAGCATCCTTTCCAGCATCGTTGTTTTTTGAGTAATTGATGATGGTCATCCTGACTGGAGTTAAGTGGTGTCTCAGTGTCTTTTAAATTCATATTTCTTTAATGATTAGTGAGGTTGAGCATTTTTTCATATATATGTTGCCTGTTCATATGTCTTCTTTTGAGAAGAGTCTACTCATCTTTTTCCTACTTTTTGATAGTGCTGTTTATTTTATTATTATTATTATTATTGGCACATTTGAGTTCCTTGTAGATCCTAGATATTAGGCCTTTGTCAGATATACATTTGGCAAATATTTTTTTCCCATTGTTTGAACTGTTTCCTCACTCTATGATTTATTTTGCTTTTCAGAAGCTTTTCAGTTTGAGGAAGTTTCACTTGTCTATCTTATCTCTTATGGCATGGGATTTGGAGTTTTGATCAGAAATTGGTTGCCAGTTCCAATTTTCATAAGGGTGTCTACTGCATTTTCTAAGGTTCTTATAGTTTGAGGTTTTACACTTAGGTCTCTGGTCCATTTAGAGTTAATTTTTGTGTATGATGACAGCTAGGGGTCTTGTTTTAATTTTCCTCATGTAGTCGGTCAGTTTTCACCACACCATTTACTGAATAGGTTCTCCTCTCCTCAGTGGTTGTTAGTGGAGGCTTTGTCGGATATCAGTTGGTTGAGAAATTGAGGTTGTGCTTCCGGAATATTTATCCTGTTCCATTGGTCTGTACCAGACTGTTTTGATTATTATAGCCTAATAAAATTTAAAGTCTAGAAGTGTGATACTTCCCATTATGTTTCTTTTGCTGAGGATTGTTTTGGCTATTCATGATCATTTATGTTTCCATATGAACTTTTATATTGTAGTTTCCAGGTCTGAGAAGAATGATATTGCTAATTTAATGGGTATTGCATTAAAGCTATAGATTGACTTGCGTGGGATGGACATCTTAACAATATTGATTCTTCCAATCCATGAACATGGCATATTTTTTCCATTTGTTTGTATCATCTTTGATTTCTTTAAGCAATATTTTCTAGTTTTTTTTGTAAAGATCTTTCACTTCTCTGATTAGGAAGATGCTGAGATATTTTTCTCTTTTTTGTGGCTATTGTGAATGGTATTATGCTTTTTTATTTGGTTCTCTATCTGTTTGTTATTGGTATGTAACAATGTGATTGTCTTTTGCATGTTGATTTTGTATCCTGAAACTTTGTCAAAGTTCCTTTTCAGTGTAAGAAGGTTTTTGACAGATTCTTTTGTGTTTTCGAGGTATTCTGTCATATCAACTACAAAGAGGCATAATTTCCTCTTCTTCTATTTGGATACCCCTGATTTTCTTCTCTTGTCTGAACGTTCTAGATAGGACTTCCAAATCTATGTTGAGCAGAGGTGAAAGTGGGCAGCCTTATCTTGTTTAGATTTTCAGGGAAAATGCTTCCAATATTTTTTCATTTAGTAATATGTTGCCTGAGGGTTTATCGTAGGTGGTTCTTACTATTTTAAGGTACATTCCTTCTATGCCTATGTGTTCAAGGGTTTTTATCAAGAAGGGATGCTGGATTTTATTGAAAGCATTTTCTGCTTCTAATAATATAATTATGTTTGTCCTATTTTTACATCTGTTGATGTATTTAATTGCAATCATCATCTTGCAGATGTTGAACCAGTCCTGCATCCCAGGGATGAAGCCTACTTGATCATGGTGGATGATGTTTGAGATGTGTTGTTGGATCCTATTTGCATTTTGAATCTTGTTGAATATTTTTGCATAATATGTTCATCGGAGATATTGGCCTGTAATTCTTCTCCTTTGTTAGATATTTACACAATTTGAGTATCAGTGTGATTAGTTTCCCATAAAATGATTCGAGGAGAGTTCCATCTTTCTCAATTGCCTGGAATACTTTCAATAGGATTGGTATCAGTGCCTCCTTTTGTAGAACTCCACTGGAAATTCATCTGGTCCAGGATTTTTTTTTTTTTAAGAAGTTTTCTTATGATGGAGTCAATTTCCTGGATTGTTGTTGGTCTGTTTAGGATTTCAAGTTCTTCTTGTTTCAACCTCAAGAGGTTGTGTGATGTCAGAAAGTTCTCCATTTAATTGATATTTTCAAGTTTGTTTCCATACAGGTGTGCATAGGAATCGCTGATAATTTTTTGTATTACTTTAGGGTCCATTGTGATTTAATCTTTTGCATTTCTGATGGGGTGTGTGTGCGTGTGTGTGTGTGTTTTCTTTTTTTCTCTTTTTCTTGGTCATTCTGGCTAGAGTTCCATCAATCTGGTTTATCCTTTCAAAGAACTAGCTTTTTGTTTCATTGATTTTCCTATGAAATTTTTGTCTTTATGATCTTTATTTGGGCTTTTATTTTGGTGATCTAGATTGTTTTACTGAAGTTAGGATTTTGGTGGATATGTTTTTCCAACTCCCTTATGTGATTTTTTTAGGCTGTCAACTTGTGATTTTTTTCATATTCTTGATGTGTATTCATCAAGAAATGAATTCCCCTTTCAGTACTGGTTTCATGCTATCCCAGAGGTTTTGGTAAGGTATATCTTTATTTTTATTTGTTTCCAGAAATCTTTTAATTTCTGCTTTGATTTTTGTGTTGACCCTGGAGTTGTTCAGCAACTTGCTATTTGGTGTTCATGTCTTTGTGGGTTTTGGGGTAGCTTTGTTAATGTTGATATTTATTTTTATTCCACTGTGGTCTGAGAAGGTACATGACAGTATTTTTATCTTGTGAAATTTGTTTATGCTTGATTTATGGCCTAGAATGTGGTAGGTCTTTGAATATGTTCCACATGATGTTGTGTAGAATGTACATTCCATGGCTGTTGGATGGAGTGTTCTGTAGGTATCTGTTAGCTCCATTTGGTCAAACATCAAGTTGAGGTTCCAGATCTCCTTGTTGAATTTTGCCTCGATGATCTATCTAGGGTTGTTAGTGTGGTATTTAAGTCCCCAGCTATGATAATGTTATAGTGAATATATTTTTTTAGTTTACCTAGAAGTTGCTTTATAAAGGTTGGTGCTCACATATTGGGTGCATATATGTTTAGGTTTACTATTTCTTATTGTTGGATTGAGCCTTTTATCATTATGTAGTGACCTTCTGTGTTTTTTAAATTTTTGATAACTTAAATAATATTTTGTCTAATATTAAGATCACAACTCCTGCTTTATTTTGTGTTCCATTCACCTGAAAAATTGTTTTTCATCCTCTTACTCTGAGTCTGTAAATGTCCATTCTGGTAAGATGAGTCTCTTGGAGATAGCATATTGTTGCATCATGTTTTTTTATCCAGTTTGCCATTCTATGTCTTTTCAGTGGTGCATTTAGTCCATTCATGTTCAGGCTAATTATTGAGATGTGAGGGTTTATTCTTATAGGATATTGTTGTTGTTGTTTGTTTGCTTATTTGTTTGTTTTCTTTTGATTTTTAGGTTGATATATGTGTGTGTTTTCTATCTTTTTCCTGCATTCTTGGGAAGAGTGTGGCCATTCTTATTTTTTTCCTTATGTGTTTAAAAATGTTGTGTTTCATGTAGAACTTCTCTGGAGGTGACATAATCTTTTGGGGATTGAGTGTCTGGGAAGGATTTTAATTTTCCATTGCTGATAAAGCTTAGCTTAGCTGCGTAGGAAATTCTTGGTTGGAATTGTTTATCTTTGAGAACATTGAAGATTGGACTACAGTCTCTTCTAGTCCGCAGTGTTTCTGAAGATAAGTCTGCTGCTATTTTAATTGGTCTTCCTCAGTAAGTGGTCTGACCTTTCTCTTTTGCTGCCTTTAGGATTTTTTCTTTTATACATACTTTGTATAAGCAGATTACTATATGTCTAGGAATTGGTCTTCTTATTTGATGTCTTGCAGGGGTTCTCTGAAACTCTTGTGTTTGAATGGTCATGTCTCTGATGAGACAGGGGAAGTTTTCTTGGATAATTTAATGGAATCTTTGTACCAGGGTGGTCTCTGTTTCTCCATCTGCCTTAAGAATGCTAATTAATCTTAGACTAGGCCTCTTGATAGAATCACACATCTCTTGGAGGCTTTGTTCTGTCTTTTTTAAGCTTCTTTTCTATGTTTTTAACAGTCTGGGTAAGTTACATATTTTGGTCCTCAAGTCCTGAGATTCTTACTTCTACTTGGTTAATTCTGCTTTCCATGCTTGTCAGTTTGTTATTTACTTAGTTTACTGTATTCTTTATTGCTGTCCTCTCAGTTATCAACACTTTCATTCTTTTCTTATCTCTCTTCATTTCTATTCACACTCTTTATTAATATCTTGATCTCTGGGTTTGTGGTTTGAGACCGGA
>CAUYQG010049068.1:0-15999 GCA_963574415.1 Tarsius wallacei | reverse complement strand
TGCAAGGGTCAAAAAGGTAAATATTTTGGAAGCTATAAAGAAATATACAAATGTAAGATATTAATCCTCTTATCCCAGGTCTTCTTAAAACACTTACTCTGAACACTTTTAATTATTATTAACATTATTATTATCATTATTATCATTATAATTATTATTTTAGAGACAGGGTCTTTGGCTCTGTTGCCCGGGCTGAATTGCATTGGCACGACCATAGCTTACCACAGCCTCAAACTCCTGGGCTCAAGCAATCCTCCATCCTTGGTCTCTGAAAGTACTGGGATTATAGGTATGAGCCACCACACCTGGCCAATACCTATTTTATATTCTAAAATAGCCAGAAAGGCTGGGCTCAGTGTCTCAGCCTGTAATCCCAGCACTTTGGGAGGCCTAGGCGAGTGGATTGCCTGAGCCCGTGGGTTCAAGACCCACCTGGGCAACTTGGTGAGACCTCATCTCTACAATAAATCAAAAATTAGCCAGGCGTGGTAGTGCACGTCTGTAGTTCTGGCTATTTGGAAGGCTGAGGTGGAAGGATCGCCAGAGCCCAGCAGGTGGAGGCTGCAGTGGCCGGGAGTGGCCACTGCACTCCAGTCTGGACGACAGAGTGAGACTCCAACTCAAAAAAAAAAGATGATTATTGACTATAGTCACCCTCTTGTGCTGTCAAATCTAGTTTCTGTTTATTCTGTCTGAGGGTATTAACCATCAGCCGTTCCCAATGTATCCCCTCTGCTTTCTGTCTCTGAGAATCTGAGTGCTCTGGGTACCTCATATAAGTGAGATCACACAATATTTGTCCTTTTGTGACTGGCCCGTGTTACTTACTCATGTCCTCAAGGGTCATCCTAGTTGTAGCACATGTCAGAATTTCCTTCCTTTTTAAGGCTGACTAATATTCCGTTACAGCTATATGACTGTGTATAGCTCACACTTCATGTATGCATCCATCCATTGATGGACACTGGGGCTGTTTCCATCTCTTGACTCTGATGAACAATGCTGCTATGAACATGAATGTACGTGTAGCTCTTGGGTCCCTGCTTTCATTTCTTTGAGCCACATACCCAGAAGTGAGATGACAGGATCATACGGTAATTCTGTTTTCAATTTTTTGAGGCACCGCCTTTCCGTTTTCCATAGTGGCTGCATCATTTTACGTGTCCTCCCTGCAGAGCACAAGTGTTCTGATTTTTCCACAGCATCACCTGCACTTGTCATTTTCTGTTTTTTTTTTTTTGGAAATAGTCACCCCAATGGACGGAGGTAGTTTCACACTGGTTCTTCTCATCTCTTAAGACCTCACGTAAACCTCTCCTCTCCAGCTAAAATTCCCCTAATTTCCCCAAACGGAGTTAGTGCCCTGCCCCAGACCCTGCCCCCAATTTGATCACATTTTATGAGGTTCTGTATTCATCTGCGTCCATCTCAGGGTTTGGAGTTCTTGGGGGATGGTCCCAGTCAGTCCAGGAGGTATCCTCAGCATCTGAGACACAATAGGTATTTTAGAAGTATTTGTTGAATGAATAAAAAGCATTTTATTGCTCATAACATAATATTTTTGTTGATTTGCTGGCTTTGATTTTTTTTATAAAGCTATAACTTTCATATGTCGAGCGTGCAGCTCAGTAAATGTTTCCACTTGTGTAATCATCACCCAGATCAAGATACAGAACATTTTTCCCACCCTAGAAAGTTCCCCTCCGCAGGTAACTCCTGTTCTGATTTTTTTTTTTTTTTTGACTCTTGCTTGCTGTGTCTGCTTTTGAATACTGTATAAATGGAGCCACATGGAGTGGACTCTTTGGTGTCTGATTTCTTTCACTCAAATGAGTACCTGAGAGACTTTTTTTTTTTTTTGAGTTGGAGTCTCACTCTGTTGCCCAGGCTGGAGTACAGTGGCATGCTCATGGCCACCGCAGCCTCGGCCTGCGGGGCTCAGGCAATCCTTCTGCCTCAGCTTTCCAAGTAGCTGGAACTACAGGCCCGCACTGCCATGCCTGGTTAGTTTTTTTATTTATTGTAGAGACAAGGTCTCATCAAGCTATCGAGGCTGGTCTTGAATCCCTGGACTCAGGCAATCCTCTCGCTTCTACCTCCCAAAGTGCTGGGATGACAGGCGAGAGCCACTGCACCCAGTCTACCTGGGAGATTCATTGTTTTGTTGTGCCGGTTAGTGGTTTACTCCTCTCTATTGCTGAGAAGTATTTCAAGGTGTGAATTTACGAGTTCATTTCTCCATTCTCCCACTGAAAGTCATTTGAGTTGTTTCTAATTTTTTGACTACCATGAATACAGATGCTGCAAATACCTTGTACATGTCTTTAGAAAGATCTATGCACTATATATGCCTTAGAGTAGATGCCTGGGTCATCGTGTATGTGTGTGTATAGTTGTAGTGCTGAATAATTTTTCAAAGTGGTTGAATAAATGTATACCCCCCCAACAATGCGTTCCAGTTGTTCTGTGTCCTTGTCAACATTTGGTATGGTCAGTCTTTTCATTTCGGTCATTCTCGTGGTTGAGCATAGCTTTTTCATGATATTTTTCCAATTTCAAGCTTCTTTGTAGAAAATTTTAATTTTTGTACCAGCATTTAAAAAAAATCACTTGTCAGTGACAGTTTCTTCTATTTATTGTCTGTATATTTACCTCCTTCTGCATTTGAGATAGATATTAAATATGCTTTCTATTTCAGCTTTTTAAAAGCAGAACTATATAATTCATTGAACTAAAGCTCTCTCTTCTCTGTAGCATGAGAGGACCGACAGCATGGGAGTCAATTCACCACCTTGGTGAATCCCAGCTCTGCCACGGAACTGCCGTGTGGCCTTAGAGAGTTTGTACAAGCTCTCGGTAATGCTGTTTCTTCATCCATAAAATTGGGATAAGAGCAGAACGTGCCTCATGGAGTTGTCATTAGGATTAAATGAGCTATTTTGTTTAGAATAACCCTAGCATGGAGCTAATTCTCATTAAATATTAGATGTCATTGCCAGTTTCCCTGTGACATTTATTAAAGGTGACTTCCTTGTTCATTATTTTCTGTCTCCTAGTTAGCTCCTGTCAAGTGTAGGCATATATTAGGAATTCATGCTTTATTTCCTTAGTCATTTTCCTCTTCTTAAGCCAATATCATCTACTTTTGTTGACTGTCATCTACTTTATAATTATCTGGGAAGTTGATTCCTCTTGATTCTGTTTTTGTTTTTCTTTCCCAATGCAATACTCTTAACTGTTTATTTTTCCAGATGGATTTTTAATATAATACCTGTGGAAACTTTAATTAATTTTTGAACCCTATAATTAGCAGCAGGAGCTCTGTGATCTTCACCATTTCAGTTTTTTCTAGCCTGAATTAGAGCCCAACGCCCAATTCTTCAATACTTTTTATTTATCCCACAAGAATTGCGTGGTTTCCTTTCAATAGATGTTGAAATGACCACACCAGGTTAATTGCCAAGTGTATTCTTTGAAACTTTTGAGGACAAGATTTCCTCACTCACTGTGTTTTCTGTGTATCCCTCTTCTTAGAAAGGGATTGTATTTGTGGGTTTACGTTACAGCACCTCTCTTTTGAGAACCCATTGATCGTCTCAAACAGTTTCCTGTTTGGCAAGAGAGATAGCAGATGACAGTGGGAAGGGCACAGGCTTGGGAGCAGGTGGGTTAGACTATAAACGCACCTTCATCTCTCATGATCCGTAGGTGAGACCGTGGGCAAGTTTTCACCTTCCCTGGGTCTTAGGGTCCTCACCAGTGAAGGAGGTGGGTGATAATAGTTGGAGAGGGTTTGTGCTGAAACTCCAGAACTTCTTTCTCAAAAATCACATGACCGAAAGAACTGAAAGCAGGATCTCAAAGATCTGAAAGCAGGATCTCAAAGAGGTATGTGTACTCCCACGTTCAAAGCAGTGTTAGTCACAGCAGCCAAGAGGAGGCAGGCCTCCAAGCATCCATAGTTAACTGAATGGATAAACAAAATGTGGTATATGCAATCGAATTTTATTTGGGCTTAAAGGGGAATGAAGTTATGAATCATGCTGCAACATGGATGGAATTTTTTTTTTTGAGTCGGAATCTCACTGTGTTGCACAGGCTGGAATGCAGTGGCATGCTCACAGTCACTGCATTTTCGACCTGCTGGGCTGCTAGGCTCAGATGGTCCTTCCACCTCAGCCTTCCAAGTAGCTGGAGCCACAGGCGTACGCCACCATGCCTGGCTAATTTTTTTTATTTATTGTAGAGACGAGGTCTCACCATATTGCTCAGGCTGGTCTCAAACTCCTGAGCTCAGGCAATCCTCTTGTCTCTGCCTCCCAAAGTGCTGAGATTATAGGTGCAAGTCACCGCCTCTGGCTCATGGATGGCTCTTCAGGACATTATACTAAGTGAAATAAACCCATGCGTTTTACTAATAATTTTAAATAATCGTATAAGTTTGAGTTGGCACTCTGGAAACAGAGGCTGACCAGATGGAAGTCAAGATGCAATAAAACATATGCTATGCATCAAAAAAAGGACTGCTTAAAGTCACCATTAAGTGTTTAATTATCTACACTTTATATCTCCTGGTATGTCATAAAGGGAGTCATATTTACCCCTTTTTTAAGTTAGCAAATTGAAGGGAAGTTTATTCCTTCTACATCTACACTGAGGAGTGAGTAGAAGATTCCAGGTGAGAGAAAGGAGACAGCAAAGCTGCAAATGTAGAATAATCTTATTTGTAACATTAATAACATCAACAAAATTCGCAGGTAGCATTTACTGGATCTGTGCTAAACATCTGAAATCGTTATTCAATATTTACAACAGCCTCCCATGGGGTAAGAATTATTCCAATTTTCCCAAGAAAACTGAGAATTAGGGATATATATATACATGTATATGTATGTGTGTGTGTGTGTATTCACCACTTTGGTGAATCCCATCTCTGCCACAGAACTGCCACATGGCCTTGGAGAGTTTAAACAAGCTCTTGGTAACTCAGTTTCTTTGTCCATAAAATTGGGATAAGAGCAGAACGTGCCTCATGAAGTTGTCATTAGGATTAAAGTCAGAGAGAGAGAGAGAAAAAAAACCAAAACAGCAATGGATTTTGCTGCTCCTGCAAAGGGGTTTCTTCATCCTGCAGAGGACAGGAGTTTGGTATTTCTGGGTGAATTCTGCTAGTTTTCCAATCAAGGAGGAGACAATGGGTTATTCTCGCCCAAATCCAATTTGACAGATCTCGTGGAAGAAGGCTGATGGGGCAGTGTGAGTCATATGCTCTTTCCTGAAGCAATCACTATGGCCAGGGGGTGTGGAGTGTTATAATTGGCCCAGAGAGAGATAGCAAGAAGCCCTTTCAGCAAACAAACACTTGTCTTGTTCTTGACTTTAAGGGAGAGCTAACATCTCCCTTAAAGTCAGGAACAAGACAAGAGTCAGGAACAAGAAAAGAAAAATACACAAAAATCAGGAACAAGAAAAAATACATAAAAGTCAGGAGCATAAAAATACATAAAAGTAAGGAACAAGAAAAGAAAAATACATACAAATATGTGTACTGGCCAGGTGCAGTGACTCGCATCTGTAATCTCAGCTACTCAGAAGGCTGAAGGGAAAGGATTGCTTGAGCCCAGGAGTTAGAGGCTGCAGTGAGCTATGATCATGCCACTGCACTCTAGCCTGGGAGACAGAGTAAGACCCCATCTCTAAAAACAAAAACAAAACAAACAAACAAAATAGATATGTGCACTGGAAAGTAAGAAATAAATTTGTCTTTTATGACAATTGATGTTATAATAATCATTTACACAGAAAACCCAAGGGATCTATGGAGATGTTATTAAAATTAATAAATGTTTTACAAGGTACCTACATGTAAGATTAATATGCAAAAAAATTGAATTACAACGAAAATTAGAATATAGCCGGGCTTGGTGACTCAGCCTATAATCCCACGCTTTGGGAGGCTGAGGTGAGCGGATTGCCTGAGCCTGCGGGTTCGAGACCCGCCTGGGCAACTTGGTGAGCCCAGCAGGTCGAGGCTGCGGTGGCTGGGAGCGTGCCACTGCACTCCAGTCTGGGTGACAGAGTGAGACTCCAACTCAAAAAAGAAAAAAAAAAGAAAATTAGAATATGCTGTAAGATGAATTTAAAAAACACAGCATACTGATACTTATGAAATGCAGCTAAAACAATGATAAGAGGAAAATTTATAGCTATAAAAACCTATATTTAAAAAGGAGAAATATCTTAATAACCTAAACTTCCACCATAAGAAATTAAGATGAAAAAAAGAGCAAACTAAACCCAAAGCAAGCGGAAGAAATAAACAATACAGAATAAGGTGGAGATAAATTAAATAGAATAAAGAAAAAAGAAGTAGAGAAAGCAAACGAAACCCAAAATTTAGTGTTTTGTAGGGATCAACAAAATTGACAAACTTATAGCAAGACTTACCAAGAAAAAAAGAAAGAAGACCTAATTACTACATGGCCTCATGGGATTTATCCCGGGAATACAAGGTTGTTTTCACATACAAAACCAATCAATATAATATATCATATTAATAGAATAAAGAACAGAAACCATATGATCATCAATACAGAAAAGAATTTGACCAAATCCAACACATTTTCTTTTTTTTTTTTAATTTTAAAGATGTGGGGTACAACTCAGGATTAGGTATACAAGGCAAAGTTTGGGGCTCCTTTTGGTCTCCACGTCACCTGGTTTGAGATCAGGTACCTTACTGATGTCATTTATGTGCCTCCCACCTCCCCTGGCATTGTCCCACTACTGCCAATCCCTTTCTTATAGTATTATGGCAAATGCTCAGGGTCTGCTTATGAGTGACAACACATCTTCATAACTCAACAGACTCAGAATAGAAGGCAACTTCATCAATCTGATAAGGGACTTCTATGAAAAGCTCACAGGCAATGTCATATCTGATGGTGGAAGACTGAAAGCCTTCCTCCTATGATCAGCAACAATGCAAGACATCTACTCTTACCATTTCTATTTGACATTGTCTGAAGATTCTATCCAGGATGATCAGAGAAGGAAACAAAAATTAGAAAAGGAAAAGATTGAAAAAAAAGAAGTAGAACTATTTCTATTTTGTAGATGACACGATCTTGTGTATTGAAAAATCTAAGACTCCCTATCCACATAAAACTATCAGAACTGATAAACATGTTCAGCAAGATTACAGGATACAAGATCAATATACAAAAATACATTCTATACAATAGCAATGAACAATTTGAAATTCAAAACATTTAATTTATAATAACATTAAAAAGAAGAAAGTACTCAGGAATAAATGTAACAAGGGAGGAGCAAGATTTGTACACTGGAAATGATAAAATATAATTGAAAGAGTTAAAGAACACCTAAATAGATGGAAAGACATCCCATGTTCATGAATGGGAACATGGAAAGACATCCCATATTCCTGAATAGCCATATTGCCAAGACGACCACGCTTCTCAAATTCATCTGTCGATTTAATGCAATCTCTATCAAAATCTTGACAGAATTTTCTTTTCCAAAAATTGACATGCTGCTTCTAAAATTCAAAAGGAAATGCAAGGAGCCCAGAATGGCCAAAGCCATCTTGAAAAGAAGGACAAAGTTGGAGGACTCACACATCTTAATTTCAAAACTTACTATGAATTTATAGTAAGAAAGGCTGTCATGGCATGGGATAAACAAATATCAGTGACATATAACTGAAAGCCCACTGCACTCTAGCCTGTGACAGAGTGAGACCCTGACTCAGAAGAAAACAAAAACAAAACTTCAACAAGCTTTTTCAAGGAATGTAGCAAGCTGAATCTAAAATTTCATCTAAGAGTAAAGAACCAGGAATAGCCAAAGAATTCCTGAAGGAGAAGAAAGCAGAGGGGCTTTCATGTCAAATACAAAGGCTCATTATACAGCTATTACTATGGGGGGAAATGAGATTGGATCCTTGCTCGACCTCACGCACAAAAATCTATTCCGATTAGTAAAAGACATAAATGTGAGGGTAAAACCCAAAGACAGGGCATGTCATAATGACACAGGCACAAGGACACATTTTTAAACAAGTTCCCTAAAGCACTAATAATCCATGAAAAGACAGATATATGCAACTACACTAAAATTAAGAACTATATTCAACAAAAGAAGACATGAAGAGAATTAAAATACAATCTACACTGTAAATTCACACTGTGGTATCCCTGCATTGGGTCCTGAAACTGCAAAAGAACATTGGTGGAAGAGCTGGTGAAATTCACACAAAGTCCGGAGTTTAGTTAACAGTCGTGTACACCCATGCCGGTCTCTTAGTTATGAAAAATGCACCACAGTCAGTACAAATGTTAACATTAGGGGAAACTAGGTGAATCGTGCATCATCGTTCTCTGTACTATTTTTGTCACTCTTATTTTAAATCTAAAATTACACCAAGACAAAGAGTTTCTTGTCAATCTGGGAAGTGATTTTTATAATATAGATAGCAAGTGGGATTAATTTTAAAGAACTATTAAAATAATAAGAAAAATTCATACTACCCCACAATAACATAGGCAAGAGTCTTGATCAGATATATTTCAGAAGAAACAAAGTAAACAGAGAACAAGCTCATGGCAAGATGGCAATCTAACTGGGAAGAAGATAGTCGTGAATGAATACCTCAGAGCTCTTCCACCGTAATCCTCTTACAAATGCTGGTCTGCATGGAAGACGGCACGGACACTCAGCAAACAATTTGGAGGCCCAGCAATGCCTTTCCTGGATCCATGCCCTGGAGTGGCTCTTTCTTTTGCCAAGAGCCATCTGGAAGAAGGTTCATGGCAGGACTTCTCATAATACACAAAAACTAGAGACTTCAGAAATGCCCATCAACCAGAGAATGAATAAGTAATTTATTCCACGGTGTGGTCATACAATGGAATATCACACAGTAGTGAAAACAGTGGGCTGTCCAGCAATGTACAAAAGCAAGGATGGATCCTAGAAACATTGCTGAACCAAAAAAAAGTCTCAGAAGAGTCGGCAAATAGTATAATATATTATAAAGCTCAGAATCAAGCAACGTTCCACCTCATCTTATAAAACTGTAAATAAAATAGATGAAGAGGCCGGACGAAGTGGCTCACACCTGTAATCCCGGCACTTTTGGGAGGTAGAGGTGAGAGGACTGTTTGAACCCAGGGGTCCGAGACCAACCTGGGCAACTTGGCGAGACCTCATCTCTACAATAAATAAAAAATTTAGCTGGACATGTTGGCACGTGCCTGTGGCTCCAGCTTCTTGGAAGGCTGAGGTGGAAGGATCGCCTGAGCCCAGCAGGTCGAGGCTGCAGTGGCCGTGAGCTGTGATTGTGCCACTGCACTCCAGCCTGGATGACAGAGTGAGACCCCAACTCAAAAAATAAAATAAAATATATGAGGGATGATAAACAGAAAATTTGGAGATTGGCTATCCCAGGGCTGGAGATGAGACAGGAGAGTGGGTGCAGAAAGGGACATTCAACGGGTGTTAGGGACCTTGGTGACTTTCTTGTTCTTGGTCTGGGTGGTGAGTTCACGGGGTTCATTTTATTATTATGCTTCATATTCTCCTGCTTATTATTTCGTATATATTAAATGCTACTGAATTTTTAAAAATTAAATATAGTTTTTTAAAAAAATAAGCAAGCAATGAACAGAAATAATGTTTTTAAAAATTCTATTGTTTCTAGAGGAAAATGGAATCTTTTGAAGTCTTTAAGAGACCATGGGACCAGGTATGGTGGCTTATGCCTGCAATTCCAACACTTTAGGAGGCTGAGGTTGGAGGATTGCTTGAGCCCAGGATTCAAGACCAGCCTAAATGACATAGCGAGGTCTTGTCTCCACAAAAAAACTCAAAAAATTAGACGGGCGTGGTGGTGCATACCTGTAGTCCCAGCCACTCAGGAGGCTGAGGCAGAAGGATCGCCTGAACCCAAGAGGCTGAGGCTGCGGCAGGCTGTGATTGTGCTACTGCCCTCCAGCCTGGTGACAGGGTGAGACTCTGACTCAAAAAAAAAAAAAAAAAGAGGGGGTCCATGGGAGTGTCTACATGTCTTCTCAGCTGGAACATAAGTCAAGAATCAAGGATTACTGATCTTAATCGATCTAGAAGGCACTGTGGGTAAACGACTGTGAAAATGCTATTCTGCCACTCAACAAGCCTTCCCTAAGCATGGTGGGTGCTGAAGCCAGTGGTGCTCAGGAGGGAGCCAAGATCGGTAGACACAGCTTGACTCACATGGTACTCATGAGATGATAGAAGGCATCGTCACACTAAGAAAACATCCAAAGGAAGCCGGGCACGGAGGCCCACTCTGCAATCCCAGCACTTTGGGAGGCCGAGGTGAGAGGATTGCCTGAGTCCAAGGGTTCCAGACCAGCCTGGTCAACTTGGCAAGACCTCGTCTCTACAATAAAACAAAAAGATTAGAGGGGCGTGGTGGCGTGCACCTGTGGTTTTAGCTATGTGGAAGGCTGAGGCAGAAGGATTGCCTGAGCCCAGCAGATTGAGGCTGCGGTAGCTGTGAGCATGCCCCAGCCCTCCAGCCTGGGCAACAGAGTGAGGCTCCAATTAAAAAAAAAAATTCAAAGGAGACACGTGATCTTTTGGGCCCATCACATCACCTCATGCCCACTGCGCACCAGCCTTCAAGGACTTGCTCTTGGCCTTGGTCATGGGCGAGGACCTCTTTCATCTGGTCCTGGCTCATCTGCAGCCCTGGGTGCCTCGAGTCACTTTCAGTGGGTTCTTCATGCTACAGTCATGTGAGGTTCTTTGGGTTTCTGGGACGTCCCAAGCTCTCTTCTCACTGGACTTTTGCACACTCGGTTCCCTCTATCTGGAATGTCTCTCCCCATCTGTCCTACCTCTGGCTGAGTCACCCTGACCTAGTCCATCGCCTTCTCAAAGAAGCATTCCATAAACCCAGACAACAGTAAATCCCCTGGCCGCACATGTCTATAGCACTCGGGTCAGCTCCTGGGTTACAGTATTGGTCTTGTTCTCCATGGTAACCCCAGCAGGGCAGGGGCCTAATCAGTGTTTGCTGGATTTCTTTTGTTTTTTGAGTCAGGATTTCACTTTGTTGCCCAGGCTAGTATGCAGTGGCACAATCATGGCTTTCCACAGCCTGGACCTATTGGGCTCAGGCAATCCTTCCACCTCACTCTCCCAAGTACCTGGGACTATAGGCAGGTGCCACCACGCCTGGTGTTTTGTTTTGTTTTGTGTTGTTTTGTTTGCTGGATTTAATAGCATATATGAGGGAGGACCCAAAAAACCCTGAAATTTATTTATAAAAAATAATGTATTTATTCTTACATGTTTAAGCGTTAGTCCCCCTCAAAGTATTCTCTGTTTGATGCAATGCACCTATCAAGATGCTTTTTCCACTGCTCGAAACAGTTTTTGAACTTGTCGATTTTGATGCCCTTGAGTGCTTCTGCCGTTTTTTGTTTCACTTCTTCTACATCAGGAAAATGTTTCCCTTTGAGGACTTTTTTCAACCAGGGAAACAAAAAAAAGTCGCTCAAAGTGAGATCAGGTGAATAAGGACCCATGGCACCCAGTCAAACTCCAAGTGCTAATATACTTTATTCCTTATTTAGTGCTCCTGTTTTCTTTTTTAAATAGATTTTTTATTTTAAAGATGTGGGGTACAATTCAGGGTGAGGTATACAAATGTTCATTATGCAGGTACCCTTGTGGATGAGGTGTGCGCCCCACTCCCCTGGCAGTTTCCCACTGCTGCCAATCCCTTACTTATAGTATTATGGTAGTTGGTCAAAGTCTGCTTATGAGTGAGAACACGTGATTCTCAGTTCTTTGTTTCTGTGATAGATCACCCAATATTATAAATTCTAAGTCATCCAAGTTACTGTGAAATTCATAATTTTGTCCTTCTTTATGGCTGCGTACTGCTCCATTGTGTATATGTACCACTCTTTTTAATCCAGTTCTCTTTTGATGGGCAGCACGGTTGGTTCCATGTTTTTGCTGCTGTGAATAACGCTACAATAAACATGCGCATGCAGGAATCTTTTTCTTAGAGTGATTTGAGTTCCTCCGGGTATATTCCTAGTAGCAGGATCGCAGGGTTGTATGGGAGGTCAATTTTTAGATCTTTTAGGAATCATCACAGTGTTTTCCACAGAGGCTGTACTAGTTTACACTCCCACCAACAGTATAGAAGTGTTCCCTTTTCCCCGCATCCTCTCCAGCATCTGTTGTTTTTTGAGCTATTGATGATGGCCATCCTGACTCTCCTGTTTTCTTAATCCATCATTAGCTGTGGAACTGGGATTTGTTAAAGTGTTTTTTAGTCATTCCAAACAGGGGAAGTCACAGGAAAGACTGTGGCCTGATGCTGTCTGTGTTATTTGGTTAAGAGTCCTATATGGGCCGGGTGTAGTGGCTCACACCTGTGATCCCAGCACTTTGGGAGGCTGAGGCAGGAGGATTGCTTGAGCCCAGGAGTTCAAGATTAGCTTAGACAACATAGTGAGACTTCGTCTCTACAAAAAAAAAAAATTAGCCAGGTGTGGTGTTGTGTGCCTGTAGTCCCAGCTACTCAGGAGGCTGAGGTGGGAGGATCACCTGAGCATTGGAGGTCAAGGCTGTAGTGAGCCAGGACTGTGCCACTGTACTACAACCTGGGTGATGGAGTGAGACCCCCGAATCAAAAGAATCCCACGCAGATCGAGGATTATCTACTAGAAACTTTGCAGAATCTCCTTTCGGAAAGATCCTTGTAAGTCCCTCCTGCCCTGTGGCTGGCATGGCTCAGAGAGGCGTCTTGCCTGTCTTTGGTGTTCCATCCAAGTGCCCCCTGCTCTCTTGACTTTATTCCCGGAGTGCCGGGATCCTGTCTGTCTCAAGTTTTCAGGGATGGGCCTCAAAGCCGGGGTCGGCGCTCCCAGTTGTAGGTGGGCATCCTCCCCTGAACAGACAGGCAGTGCCACATGCAGATGGGGGCATCCTCTTCTGGGCCCACCCCCTCTCCCAAAGCTTCTGCAGAAACCCTCCATCCTGAGAACCCTCTGTCTGCCTCCCATTTGTATCCCATGGTTTTTGTCTTCCTAACGATCCCAAGGAGCTGAAATCTACCATTGGAGCTGAAGACTGGAGCTGAAATCTACCACGGCCGGAAGAACAAGGAAGCAGAGGCTTGTGTTTCCCCGAAAGGTAGAGTGATGATGTCTGCTCATATGTTTGTCTCTGTTCCTAAGGTGTATTAGGGCCCATTTGCTTCTGCACATTTGGCTCATGGTAGGCAAGGGTCCTGGCATGTACTGGCTGGGGGCTCTGAAGTTAGGAGTTTGTCAAGTGTTAGCCTCTCAGACTTGCCAACAGACCCTGAGGGCTGCCTGGGTGCAGAGCAGCCCACCTGGATGGCCACAGGCTGCCGCGTTCTGGGCCCTTATCTTTGGCACAAGCTCTGACAACTGCAGAAGCAAGTAGCCAGCTCCTGGGCGAGTGGTGGCCTCACAAGGCATCTCTTTGACTCCGGCTCACCACTGAGGTGGACAAGCCTTATACACCACGTGTGGCAGAGACCAGGCACAGATGACCACACACAATACTCCTCATCTCTGTAGATGACCACACACAATACTCCTCACCTCTGTACACTCCTGTCTAGCTTACATAGGATTCTGGCGTTCATGATCGGCTCTTAGTGTATGTTTCTTTTTCTTTGTGAGGTTGGAAAGTGTCATTGTCTCATTGGACAGAGGAAGCACTGAGGTTCAGAGAGGTGAGATGCTTTGCCAAGACCCACAGCTAGTAGGAGCAAACCCTGAATTGGATCAAAGTGTTGACTCCAGTTCCAGTGCTCTTCCTCTTTTATCAGTGAGGACAAGGTCAAGGACACCTGAATTCCTTCAGGTGGTAAGTGGTAAAATCAACACTTCCCTTGGCATCTGAACCCCTGTGTTCCCTTCGCCTCCTCCTCTGAGATGGCCTCCAGGCATTGCTGAGTCTTGGAGAAAACTCCAAGGCAGCAAGAGTTCAAAGGTGTCCCAGGGATATGTTTTCCCCAGGAGTTGACTCCCTGGTTCCCAAGTCACCTTTGCAGATACTTGTCTTTGTGTTGGAGAAAATCTCAAGGCTTCCCTTGGTGGGGGGTGCCCTGAACTTCTCATTACCTTCTCAGGTGACTTGGCTGAGCGATGCCCTAGAAAGGTCTCTTTCCAGGTCCTGAGAGCCAGGTCTTACCAGCTCCCAAGAGTATCTGTGGATAGCTCTTCCTGATTCTGCATCCAGTGGCATCACACCGGTAGCTTGACATTGGCTGGGACAGAAATATTTACACCATGAGAATCGGCAGACGCTATCCATCAGGGTTTCTTCTCTCCTAGTCCCCGACAGAGGGGGTTTAACCAGCACACCACTGGCAAGTCAAGTTCAATCCATGAGTCAGAAATAAATGAGTGAAATGACACTGTGGTGACCAACCCAACAGGGCCATAAAGCTACATCTTGGGGTGTTTTTTTTGTTGTTTGAGTTGGAGTCTCACTCTGTCACCCAGGCTGGAGTGCAATGGCATGCTCACGGCTATGCAGCCTCAACCTGCTGGGCTCAGGCGATCCTTTCGCCTCAGCCTTCCAAGTAGCTGGAACCACAGGTGTGCACCACCACGCCTGGCTAATTTTTTGATTGGTTGCAGAGACGAGGTCTCGCCAAGTTGCTCAGGCTGGTCTTGAACCCCTGGACTCAAGGAATCCTCTCGCCTCCACTTCCAAAAGTGCTGGGGTTTTGTTTTTAGAACAGGGTGTGACCAAGGAAACTTACTATACAGAGACGTGCACATACCATGCGCGTAACGTGTTTAGAAGGTGGGGTTCTCTGAGTGCTTGTTTCAGCTGAATAACAGAAGACACATTGGCTTAGGAGTGGAGGGTAATTTGCAGGCCGTCACAAGAGACTCTTTGTTCAGTTGTGCTGGCACAGACTGCATGGCCACCCAGAGTCCAAGGACAAGGGAGGGAGGCACTGCCAGTGGTGAGACAGCCAGGGCGGGCATACGATGAACTCCCCGAGACAACCTGGCAGGCCCTGAGTGCTTGGGGCTGTCATTTGTTGACATTGGCCAGGAGGCCAAGCGGTTGAGCCTCCACCCACAGTAAATCCTGTTATCCCTTGCAAGGGTTTGAATGTTTGTCCCGCCAATCTAATTGTCATTATAACTGTATTAAGAGACGGGACCTTTACAAGGAGATGAGGCCATGAGGACTCTGCCCATTGGAGTGGGATTAGTGACACTGCAAAAGAGTGAATTCAGGCCAGGCGTAGTGGCTGTAATCTCAGCATTTTGGGAGACCAAGGCAGGAGGATTGCTTGAGCCCAGGAGTTCAAGACTAGCCTGGGCGGGATAGTGAGACTTTACCTCTACCTAATAATGATAATAATAATAATTAGCCCAGCATGATGGTGCATCCCTGTAGTCCTAGCTACTGGGAAGGCTAAGGTGGAAGGATCACCTGAGCCCAGGATATAGAGGCTATGATGAGCTGTGATCATGCCATTGTATTCTAGCTTGGGCCACAGAGTGAGATTTTGACTCTTGAGTAACTGGGATTATAGGCGCATGCCACTATGCTCAGCTAATTATTTTATTTTTATTTTTGTGGAGATGAGGTCTTGCTCTGTTGCCCAGGCAGGTCTTGAACTCCTGGGCTCAGGCAATCTTCCTACCTCAGCCTCCCAAAGTGCTGGGATTACAGAGTGAGCCACTGCACCCAGCCAGAAATCTTTTTTAAAAACATTTTTTATTTTAAAGATGTGGGGTACAATTCAGGGTTAGGTATTCAAATGTTCAATATGCAGGTACCCTTGTTGATGAGGTGTGCCCCTCCCTCCTTCGGCAGATTCCCACTACTGACAGTCCCGCACCCCGTTCACTGGCAGTTTCCCACTACTGCCAATCTTTTTCTTATAGTATTATGATAATTGTTCAAGGT
>CAUYQG010049060.1:0-13250 GCA_963574415.1 Tarsius wallacei | reverse complement strand
TTCTCTCTTTTTACAAATAATTTTTAAATTTATGATATATGCCATTTTTCTACTTACCTCAATCTAAACAAACATTATTCTGAATCCCATGTTTGTCATTTTTTTTATGCTCTCTTTTTTTTTTTTTTTTTTTTTTTTTTTTAGTTGGAGTCTCACTCTGTCACCCAGACTGGAGTGCAGTGGCCACTCCTGGCCACTGCAGCCTTGACCTGCTGGGCTCCGGCGATCCTTCCGCCTCAGCCTTCCAAGTAGCTGGAATTACAGGCGCGTGCTACCACGCCCGGCTATTTTTTTTTTAATTTATTGTAGAGATGAGGTCTCGCCTGCCAAGGCGGGTCTTGAACCTGCGAGCTCAGGTAATCCACTCACCTCAGCCTCCCTCCCAAAGCACGGGATTACAGGCTGAGCCACCAAGCCCAGCCTTTTATGCTCTCTTATTGCACCTAGTTATTCTCTAAACAAGTAAATTTTTACTTTATTTTAAAATGCACTGAAGTATATTTGGGAGTTTTAGTTTTTTTTTTTACTTGATAATATGTTTCCAAAACTCATTTGTGTGGTTGTGTAGAACTTTCATTTTGACTATTTTCTAATATTCTACTGTGTGATGTACCTATTATTTATTGGTGTTTAAGAAATTTCTAAGTTTTTGCTATTGTTAACAGTGCTGCTATGAATTACTTTGAATCTTTTGTTGTACATATGGAGTGGTTTTATATTTAGGAGCGAAATTTCTGCACCATAAGGCATAAAATGTTGAGTTTTAGAAAAAACTGCCAAACTAATTTTCAAAGTGAATGCACAATTTGCACTTCCTTCAACTATCTATAAGAAATCTTCTGGTTACATATCTATTTCAATACTTGGTATTGCCTGATTTCTTCAATTTTTTTTCCCAAGCAAATAAATACAAGTGGTATTTCATCAATTTTAATTTATGTTTTTACAATCACTGATAATTTTTAAGTATTTCTTTATATGCTTATTGTCATCCATGAATCTTATTTTTGAAGTTACCATTTGTAATTTTAAATCATTTTCTATTTAATTTTAACTTTGCTTTTCTTATTGATCTGCAGAAGCCCGTTTTGTATTCTCCATACCAATTCCTTGGGAGTTACCTGTAGTATAGATATTTTCTCTCAGGTTGATATGGTTATTTGATCAATTAATTTTGTTTATTTTAATAAACATTCATTAGTCTCTTTTTATAGTGATTTTTTACATTTGTTTAAGAAACTTTTCTCAAAGTTATTTTCTTATAGGTATTTACCTATATTTTCTACTAAGGAGTTTAAGTCCTGAGTACCTCTGGAACTATTTTTATATACTATGAAGACTAGGTCTAATTTTATCTTTATTCATTTGGATAGCCATGTTCCTTAATTTCCATATATTAGGTAATTCCAAATTTACCCCACCATCTTTTGCATGCTACTTCTCTAAAAACAATGTTCTATAAATAGTGGGGAGTGTTTTTAGCATCTATATTTACTGTATAGGTCATATTATCTATTCCTGATCCCATACAGTATATTTGTATTGTTGTAGATTCAAAATATCTAGTTGGAAAAATTATTCATCCTGGACTTATTCAAATGAGCCCAGGCGATTGACTATTAATTCATATACATTTTATAATCATCTGAACAAGTTTCATGAAAAATCATAGACATTTCTTTAAAATTTTAAATTTGTGTTTATTTTAAGTGTAAATTAGAAATATACACACACAAGTACTTAAAATATATATCTAGAGCCGGGCTTGGTGGCTCAGCCTGTAATCCCGCGCTTTGGGAGGCTGAGGTGAGTGGATTGCCTGAGCCTGTGGGTTCAAGACCCGCCTGGGCAACTTGGCGAGACCTCATCTCTACAATAAAATAAAAAAATCAGCCCGGCATGGTAGCGCATGCCTGTAATTCTGGCTACTCGGAAGGCTGAGGTGGAAGGATCGCCGGAGCCCAGCAGGTTGAGGCTGCAGTGGTGGGGAGTGGCCACTGCACTCCAGCCTGGGCAACAGAGTGAGACTCCAACTAAAAAAAAATATATATATATCTATATATATCTATCTATATCTATATCTATATCTAGAATGTCAAATCATTGATTTTCCAGTTATTCTTTAGGGCGAGAAACATCAACTCAATAAGCATCTATTCAATGTTTACTAGATGCTTAGGGTACACAAAGATAAATAAAACTGGGTCTCTGTTGTCAAGGATTTACATACTACTAAGCTAAGTTTTCTACCCCAAAATGTTTGAATACAATCTTCAACATTTTTGCCATATCATCTGTATTATGTATTGTATATTTTCTAAACACAGAAATTTTAATTAAAATTGTATTAATTTGTGGGTCTACTTGGGGAAAATTGAAATTTTTTACTCTATGAAGTTTTTATCTTTATAAATATAGTGTTTCTCTGCTCTTTTTCTGTTATTTTTTGATAACTCTAAAAGTGTTCTAATATTCCTGTAGAGATTTTATATATGTTATGATATATTTAGTCTTATATCCTTGTAGATAGCACTATCTTTATACTAATTAAAATGTTTTCCTCTCTTTATTTTTATTTTGTAAGTGCTTCTGGTGTTTATAAATGTTATTGGCTTTTCATATTCTTGGCTCTTATTTCTTCTAGATGTATGGGTTATTTTGCATTTCTATGCAAATAATAAAAATTATCTCTAATATTTTGTTTTCCTATTTTATGTCCCTAAAATCTCTTATGTTTCTTCTTGTACTGCCTAGGACTGGCAATGAAACAGAATAAATGTGGTGGTAGTGCACATTGTTGACTTGTTTCTTATTTTTAAGAAATTGCTTCTATTGTTACCAAATTTAACATAATGTTTGCTCTAGATTTTAATGAAAACTTTTTTTGGACTTTGGAAGTTTCTATTTATTTTTACTTTACTAAATGTTTCCTTTTTTTGTATTGTTATTGCATATTGAAATTTTTCAAATGACTTTTCTGTATCTGTTATATTGGTCAATTTCCCATGCTCTGGGGATAGGGAATATTGTTAATAAGAACTCAGTTTGGAAGCCGGGCTTGGTGGCTCAGCCTGTAATCCCGCGCCTTTGCGAGGCTGAGGTGAGTGGATTGCCTCAGCCCGCCGGTTTGAGACCCGCCTGGGCAACTTGGCGAGACCTCATCTCTACAATAAATCAAAAAAATTAGTCGGGTGTGGTAGCGCGTACCTGCAGTTTCAGCTACTTAGAAGGCTGAGGCAGAAGGATCACTGGAGTCCAGCAGATCAAGGCTGCAGTGGCCGGGAGCGGCCACTGCACTCCAGTCTGGGTGACAGTGAGACTCCAACTCAAAAAAAAAAAAAAAAAAAAGAACTCAGTTTGGCTCCCTAAAATAGTTTTCTAGGACTTTTGGCTCTGCTTTCTGTAATCTTGGTTCTATCCTCTGAGTCACCATTCTTCTGTGAGAAATGACCAATATTTGCTAATGAGTAGTTCCACAGACTGCTTTCTTCCATAAAAGTCTGTAGGACAAGAATTCTCTTTTCAATTTGCACAACTGCTATCCTTTTCAGACAAGATGACACAAATCCTTTAAAGCTTTGTGGGATTTTTATGTACTAGATTAGACAAAAGATACACCAATACATATTTTCTATCCAGGCTCATTTTTTTTTTTTTACTTTAGCCTGAAAAGTCAAAGAGCTGTGAGACAATGCCTTTAAACTTCTTGAAACTCTTTTGTGTAGCTGAGAAATTATAGGAAACATCTCTTTAAATTTCTGCATGGTCTTATCAAAGAATCTTGCAATTGCACCCAAGACTTAGGGTTTCAGGCAGATATTGGAATAAAAGCCCTTTATGGTTCATGCTTTATGAGCTTAAACTAATTTCAGTGGTTAAATAAATGAAAAGTCAAGAAAATCTAATTCCCAGGAAAAAGATGGTGTAGATATTTTAATATATCAATAACAGAGAGTATAAGAAAAAATAACAATATATTTTTTTCATTTAAAATATGGCAACAATTATGATACATTCTTCAAGGACCGATTCATTTTTCCTTTTAATTTTCAAGAGCAAAAACACTTGGGTGAGAAGATAAATAACTTGATTTTTTACCTCCTGAATAATAAATTAGTTGAGAGACCAGGCTACTACTGTCTTCATTCTTTCTTACCAGCTTCTGAAATGATCAGCTACAAGACCTCTATGATCAACTCTATATGTATGGAAATAGCCTGCTTTATTTCCCACTGTAGTTCCTTCTGATAAATGCCACAAGACTTAACTAGAGAAGAGAATAGGATTTTATGTTTAAAAATGAGGTCATTAGCTGCTCAGCTAGATTAATTAAAGTGGGCCATTTTACTTGTGCTATTTAATTCCCATAATAATTACTAATACATTCAAAAACTCAATTGATGGCTTTTAAACTAAAAGAAAAATCAATATTCATTTAACCCCATGAAAAGAGAAAATGTTTCTGGATATATTCAATATCTAAGGAAGAGACTCACAAATCTTTTTAAATGGAAAGATCAGCCATGGAAACATAAAGTAAATCAAAAGCTAACCAGCCATGGCTGTTTCATTATCTTCAAGTAAAAGGCAATTTCTGAAAATTGTGTGTTTATGAGTAATATAATTTACATGGCCTGTTTCTATTTTCCTGACAAATGCCTGCAGAAAAATGAACTACCAATATCTGTCTTTCACTATCCAATAGGTAATAAAAGGGAAAAGTTACAAATATTTTTTAAGAAATTTATTTATTTAACTTATAGGGAACATACTATGTACCAGCTAGTCACTGAAAACATTAGGATCATTTGAATGGAAGGCTTTTCTATGGGAGACAAAATGACAATGAAGACTTTATAATTCAAATAATACAGTTTTATTGTTATATATGATTATGAAACATTTCAGAAGTTCACCAGGTGTGTACCAAGTATATTCAGTTATGAATATCATTAATGATGTTAAACACTGACTTCATGGTAAAAATCAAATAAGGTATAACAATTGTTCTAAATGTGGAATAACAGTGAATTGTATAAGATTAACTTCTTAAAATTAATTATTAGAGGGACTCAAATTTGTAGTCTTCAATATTATATACAAAATGCTTGTTTCATAAAAAGTTTGTTTATTTTCTATAAAATCCAAAGACTCTTGTCAAACTAAGAATTATTAGTTAATTTGGGTTGCATTTTAAGTATGGTATTAGTGAGCATTTTTGTCTTGAAATTCCTCTATACCAGATGTTGACAGTTAGAAAAAAACACCTGACAGTATTCTAAGCACTGTAGATCATACAGTCTCGGTGGCAGCTACTCAGTTCTAGTACTGTAGGGTAAAATCAGCCACAGACACTATAGACGCTAATTAATGTATCTGTATTCCCATAAAACTTTATTTTATTTATTTTATTTTTTATTTGTTTAAAACCTTATTTTAGAAACAGTGGACTGGCTAGATTTGGCAAGTGGGCCAAAGTTTGACTACTTGTGCTATATACCATAGATTTATTTTCTTTATTATCAGTTTTAAGGTCATTTTCCCTTTTGGACTTTATTTTGTATAATATTTTATTCTATTTAATCCTCACTTTTTTCTTTTTTTTACAAAATAACAATGAACCTAAAGTAAAACTGATATCATTATTATAAGGTGTTTTTTGAATCATCACACCTTAACAATTACATATTTTAACTCCTAATTCCCTGAAAATTAATGATTATAGCATTTTAAAAACTATTTTTATTACTACATGAGAGAAAATCTGCATAAGTTTATACATTTTCCTTACGGTAGCATCCTCTGAAAACCCAAAATTTTAACTAAGTTGAATGCATTGAAGTGAGGTAGTATCATGCAACTTCGAAATAGAGGAGCTGGAAAGGTGAGAGATAAAAGAATTTGTCCTGTGCTTAACTCTCCCCAAATTCTCCTGGTTTGTAGATTGTTACTTTTTCTACTATACTACACACCTTATTAACATCATTCCTTTCTAGTTCTATTCTTGGCCCTTTTTGATCCTTGGTAGGGTTTCTATGTCCTGAAAGTACTTTCTGAGAACATATCATTTCCTTTGATAAAGATAGATGGTAAGTATTTTTTTCTGTATTTGACTACATAAGATGTATACTTCATAGAAAAGATATAAAAATGCAAATCAACCAGAAAAATATATAAACAAGACATTGAATATATTCTGTGACTGTTACCTAGAAAAGCCTAGTGCTGGGTTACAATAACCGAGGGCATATTTCTAGATTCAGTAATTGTTATTTTGAAAAACATTATAGCATATTCTTTTAGCTAATGTTTTTAAGTTTAGGAAGCAAAGGAATAAATGGTGACATAAAAGAATACTTAACTCCTTAAGTGAGTTTTAAAATATATATATATATTTGATTGCTGTGCCTAGAGAATCACAACTACATGGTCTGTGAAATCCTATTTTATAGCAGAACAACCCTGATAAAAATATTTTAATATCCCACCAAATAATTCTTAATTTTTGCATTTAGAAATTTGTATTAAAACAACAAATTAATACTATAAACTATTCTGAAAGAGGCAGTTTTACAAAGCTCTTATATTTCCACTTTTTCCTATAAATCTTCTGATATTTAATTATTCTTTTTATTGTATGCTTTCCAAGAAACATCTAACAATATTTAATTTTAAAATCAAAGCTAAGTTCTATATATATGCATATATTTATATATGTACTATCTGTAATACATATATTTAATTCATTTGTTTTTATGGTCATACTTGACATTTTCAAGACTCCTTCTGATTTTGAGTTGTCAGTTTTTATTATTTTCTAGTTTTTCCCTCTATAAACTATGTTTTTTCCTTTAATTGTTTAGAAAATTTTCTTGTCATTTCATTCCTAGTAGCTGGATTTGGAAAAAATATAGATTTCACCTGTCAATAACATAAAGAATGGTTTATCCATTTATAGTTTATTTAAATTAAATAAAGACTCAAGCGTGATTTTACTTGACCTAGCTCACTCATTCCACTTTACACTTTGATAAGAAAGTCTGAAATTTGATGCACAGGTAGTTATTATACTTTACTATGTTTATAATATATTTTATAAACATATGCACAATGGTTATTTAGATGAATTTTTACTAGGTTTTGTTACTAGGTTTTCTAATTCTAGTCAGAAGATCCTATTTCGAAGGATGTTACTGTTAGTTTTTGATTCCGGAAGGCCACATTTTTCCAAGTGGTAGTGGAAATATTCTCCTATTTCTTCTTGTGGCTGAATTTTGCAACTCTCCTTGAGATTTCATTAGTGGAGATCCCTTTGTCATCTTTTGGATGATTAAATCTAAATTGAAATTTTTAGAACTCTAGCAATGTTGCCTATTTGTATGCATTTTTATGAATGTCTCAATGAAAAAAGAAGATGACAATTTAGACTCCATTAGTAACTAGCTATTACTGTATTCTGAAAAGTTATACTCTTTTAGATTAAATGGCTTAATATGTCATGGAAGAGTCATGATAAAAATGTTTTCAAAATAAATTTTAAAATCCAACTACAACAAAATTAGTACTGTATTTTCACTATCAACTTTACTCTTTTTCAAATGGTACAACTGTTTTTTATCATATAGTTTCAAGTAATAGATTATGGTGAAATCTGCCCTTTAGGAAAATGTTGTGACCCGTTTTTATTCCTTCAATATTAAGCAATTTAAGGAAAATACTTGAGAAATTATTCCCTGAAAAATGATGAAGATGACTGTGTTTTGAATTATCTTTCTGATACATTTAACATAACACAATGAATACAACTTATTTGAGAATCATGTTATTTGAATATTACACAGTCATAAAGAAAAACAAAATCATGAACTTCATAGCAACCTGGAGGGGATTAGAGTCTATAATACTGAGTGATCTTTCACAGAAACAAAGAACTGAGTATCACATGTTCTCACTCATAAGTGGACCTTTAACAACTATTGTAATACTATAAGAAAAGGATTGACAGTAGCGGGAAACTGTGGCGGGGGTGAGAGGTGGGGGCAGGGAGTTGGATTGATTGACAGTAGTGGAAATCTGCCTGGAGAAAAGGGGGCACACCTCATCAACAAGGGTACCTGCACAATGAATGTTTGTATACCTAACCCTGAAAATTTTGAAATAAAAAACTTAAAAGTCAAAAAAAAAAGAAAGACCAAATTTTTCAATATGAAATTTGGAGCCATATATAATAACTTTGAACTATGTCCAACATATTCTAGGGTCTCTAGGAACGCAGAACCTAAACAACGAACCAAAATCTAGAAAAAAGAGTCTAAAGGAATAGTTACATGATAACTAAAATAAGATAAACATTTTCCTAGACTATAACTTAATATGTTTCATTCAAGTGTATAAATTCCAATTTCTGATCTTTTTCTTTTTAGCTAGGCAGAGTTAAAACTGTATGGTGGTTTAATTCTTTTTGAATGTTACTTTGATATTGAGTACAGAAAGCACTTCTGTGAACAGTGGGTTCTATTTGCCTACTCTTTCAAATAAAGACAATCGATCACAACTATTAAATGACCCATATGCTTGCTGAGCAAGTCAGGTAGGATCTAGGAAATCAACCAACAACACCGAGACTACATGAATGACTTTTTTACTAGAGGGATTGTATTTTTTAATTATTTTTCTCATTTAAAACTTGTGTTTCAAATATATAGAAAATAGAAATAAAGATAAAATATTTGGAGAATTGGTAAATATAGATATTTTTGCATCATGAGAAGATATAACAGAATCTGCAGTTAAAATAAGATCTAGAGAAATTTCCAATTTTTCAGTGTCCTTACATCTGTTACCAGTTGTCTATGTCTCAAACATCTTTAAAGCTAAGTGATTTCTACCCATATTCAGTATGAAAGACTACATTATCATGCATTTTACTTCAAATTTTAAAATCACCATGTTTGTATTTCATATACTAGACTGTGCTCAGTAGAATGGCATCAACAGAAAAGTATAAGGGAACTGAATTTTTGAGAACTAATTGCATTTTCCACAGGTCTTGAATCATGACTTCTTAAAAAAGAGAACAAAAGCTAGAGCTACCAGGTCAGAATGAAAAACCAGAAATCTGTGGAAATTATGGCACTACTGATAGTGCCACTTAAATATCCATTTTCTGGTGATGTGAAGAATACATGTGTGTGTGCCTGTGTGCACACACACAGGCACACACACACACACACACACACACACACACACACACACACATAGACACATAGACAGACATTATTTTCCAAATAGCATAGCTTGTCATCACTATCAGTAACCAGCTAAGCTCTCTCCAACTATTGTGCTTTGAGTTTCCAAATTGATTTGTTGCTATTAAAAGAGATATAGCAATAATAAATAATCTATATGCGCTAGTCTATATAGATATCAGTATATAATCAGTAGCAGTGTCCAGATTTTTTAGACAGATTATAAAGTATCACAGGAAGTCCCGGTTTATAGAAGAGAAGCACAAAGTTATGCATTTTTAAAAAAAATCTCATTTGTTCTAGGATTTTTTTTTCTATCATTTGGAACATTTAATTACTTCAGAAATTTCCTTGTGCCAACTTGCAGTCCATTCCCACTTACATCCACAATCCCCCATAGGCAACCACTGTTCTGATTTTTATTGCCATAAATTAGTTTTGCCTGTTTTAGAATTTTATATAAAAGAGTTCATGCAGTATGTTATTTTTAACATAGAGTATGTTTTCTTACACAACACAGTGCTTTTAAAATTCACTCATGTTGTTGTATCGCTAATTCATTCTCTTTTGTTATTGAGCAATATTTCCTTGCTTGACTATACACTATATGGATATATAATTATATTCAGTTTGGAACAATTATGAATAAAGCAGTCAAAGATTCCTGTATAAGTTTATGTATCATATATTGTGACGTGTGTAGGTAAATACTAGGAGGGGAATTGTTGGATCAAAGAATCAATATATGCTTAACTTTATTTTAAAATGGTCAAATAATTTTCCCAAATTGTTGTACAATTTTATATTCCTACCGGCAATGTATAGAAGTTCAAATTGTTCCAGATGCCAGTCAGTCTTTTTAATTTTTAGCCACTGAAATGGCTGTAAAACTGTATGTCATGGTTTTAATTTCCCTGATGACTAATGATGTCAAGCACTTTTCATGTGCATATAAGTAATTAATAGAGCTTTATTTGTGATGTGACTATTGCCCATTTTCTCATTTAATTATTGATTTGCAAGAGATTTTCATATATTTTAGTATATTCTATTTTCAGATGTATGCATTGCAAATATTTTCTCCTAGTCTCTTTCTTAACCATGTCTATTGATGAGCAAGAGTTTTTAATTTTAATTAAGCTTAAATTTCTAAGCGATTTTGATGTTCGCTGGGAAATCTCTTTCAAATCCAAAGTCCTGAATATAGCCTATGTTTGCTTTCAGAAACTTTATAATTTGGGTTTTATATGTGGTTAATTGTTTCTTAACAAAGACATTAGGGAAATTTGCTGGAGAAAGAAAAGTTGTTTTTTTCTTTCACATTTTGCTTTTTTCCATAAAGTAGTGATGGAACAACTGGACAAATATAGGAAAATATATTTTTGATTTCCACTTTGCACAGTCACACAAAAATTAATTCTAGAGGGATTTTAGACCTCTTTTAGTATTTGTAAAAAGGCAAAATTTGATTGGCAATATAATTGTGTTTTTATGCCACCTTGTTAAATTAAGGGAAAAAGGGTAACGATAAAATCATACATTTCAATATGTCATCAGAAACAAATTCTGGGAAGATTAAGCTGTAAGTACTTGGAAATTTCTATGCTTACACATATTTTCTGAGAAATGCATATCATTCATGTGGTGGGTTCATTTCATTACCATATTGTAGAGCTTCTTTTTTTCTCTTGTATAAATGTTTAGGTTAAATAAAATTATTACAAAAATCAGTAACACAAAGTAATGGATAGTATTATTTATATTGTATATAGTAAGTTAAGAAGTAATATGAATACAAGTATTGCCTAGGCAATATAGAAATTTAATGTAAACACCCTTGAAAAATTCCATGGCTCTACAGATAGCACAAAAATCAATGCCCTTTGATGAGTACACTGTGTGACTACAGACAAATGGGAGATAAGACTGACCTTTAACCTAAAATCAGGGTGCCTGAGGAAATCTGTTGTCTTTAACTTTGCATGGAGACTTATTTTTATAGTGGAATACTGTGCAAAGGCAAACATTTTTCTTCTTATTTGGTCTATATATCCCCATCTAATGTTCACTCAACACGCATTCGAGACTTACACTTGAATTCAAGACTGAATTTTACAATTACATTCAAGACTTTGTCTTCTCTAGTTCCTCAGACCTCAACAGCTTGAAAATTTACCAAAGAGAAGTGCATTTCTCTCAAATCCATTCTCTTTCAACACTTCTTCACTCAAGTTCTCCATTGCAACTTTTTATACCTTGATTCTTTGACTTCCTTCTACATCTGATACAATGAGAGAGTAAGGGATGGGTCTTGCTATCAGACTACTTGGGGTTCTTTGCCCTAGAGGTTAGCCATTAGTTACAGCTGGCCATGACTTTTTCTCCCATAGGTGTCATGTTTTAGAATTATAGTTTTGTCATTTAAAAAATTATGACAAAAACAAAACAATTAGAGTGAATAGTTATGGGTTACAACATATCAACAGAATCAAATTTAGGAAGATTTTGAAGTTATGGGCGTGGGAAATTTCTAATATTCATCTGTATTCAGAAAACCTAGTACTGAAATGAGTTTATGGGCCTTCCAATGTTTGCAAATTTAAGTATACTACACATAAAAATTATGGGTATTCAGAAGCACATTTCTATTATTATTTGGATTTTTACTATACTAACATTATCATGAGCAAACAAACAAATCATAAGGTACACTGAATCAGAGCTATATCTTAATTTAAACTGGAAATGTATTAAATATTCTATTAAATTGAATAACATGTCTGTGTAAGACAAGCTCTTGCTAAATAATTAACTCATTCAAATTGAAAAATAGAGTGACCTGTTAATAACATGACTTTTAAAAATTATGTAAAATAAAGTAAAATTTATATAAAATTACATAATTTTTAAATAAAAAATTCAAAATACTATATTATATTACATGTTGTAATAGACATAATATAGTGTTATGGTTCTTTTAGAACTTGTTAGCAGGTTTTCTGGTTTTTACCAGAAAACCCTCCATAGGGGAGGAAAAAAAAGACATGATACAACTGATGTTGTTATTTGTTTATTTTTCTGTTTGTTTTTCCCCATATTATCCTTTTTATTAAAATTATTTTACATGTTTTGTTCCATTAGACAAGGTATATTTAGTCTCATTTTTAAACGAATAAATTGAAATCTTGAAGTCGTCAGTTGGGTTGTTGAAGAATAGTTACAGATACTGAGCCTCTCATAATTTTAATTCTTGATGTTTAATAATATGGATGACTTTTTTACTAGAGGGATTGTATTGGATACTTGATACTTTGTATGGTGTGGTAGAGAGAAGGGAAAGTCTAGTAATGACCTTATAGACCAGAATAAGCATTGATTTGCTCACTATAGGTCAAGATTGATAGTTACAGATTTAGCCCACTAGCATATAAAAAAGGAGTGAGAGGCAGAGCCCCAGCTTGTGGAATCCCTCTAGTTAGGTAAATACAAAATAAATATTTTTAAAAATTATTTTAAAGATATGGAGTACAATTTAGGATTAGGTATATAAGTGGTCATCACACAGGTAAAGTTTGAGCCTCCCTTTGGCGCCTGCTTCGCCTGGTTTGAGTTCAGGTATGCCTATTGATATTATGTGCATCATCCCCCTGCCCTTGGTAGTTTTCAGCTACTGCCAGTCCCTTTCTTAAAGTATTATTGTAAGTGTTGAGGGTCTGCTTATGAGTGAGAACATGTAGCACTCAGTTCTTTGTTTCTGTGATAGATCACTGAGTATTATAGACTTGAAATTCATCCAAGTTGCTTCAAAGTTCATCATTTTGTTCTTGTTTATGGCTGTGTAATATTCCATTGTGTATATGTACCACATTTTTAAAAATCCAGTACAGTTTCGATGGGCAGCACAGTTGGTTCCATGTCTTTGTGATTGTATATAGTGCTGCCATAAGCATGCATGTGCTGGTATCCTTTTGTAGAGTGATTTAAGTTCCTCTGGGTATATTC
>CAUYQG010049054.1:0-27463 GCA_963574415.1 Tarsius wallacei | reverse complement strand
ACCGACAAAATTCAGCTCATTATAAATTGGGCTTTTCCCACAGCCGGCATACTGCTAAACAGACAGAAATTGGAACCCTTTCCCCTGAAAACCAGAACAAGACAAGGATGCCCACTCTCACCCCTCCTTTTCAACATAGTTAGAGCAATCAGACAAGAGAAGGAGATCAGCGGTATCCAAATAAGAAAAGAGAAGTCAAGTTATCCCTCTTTGCAGATGACATGATTCCATATTTCAAAAAACCAAGAGAATCTGTCAAAATGCTACTGTCTTTTTCACATTCTCAAAGTCTCGGGGTATAAAATTAATGTGAAAAAGACAGTAGCATTTCTATTCACCACCAACAGACAAACAGAAACACAAATAAAAAGCACAATCCCAGTCACAGTAGCCAGAAAAGAAATCAAATACCTTGGCACCTTCCTAACCAGAGACGTGAAAGACCTTTACAATGAAAAGCACAAAACACTGCTCAAAGAAATCAAAGATGACACCAACAAATAGAAAAATATTCCATGCTTATGGATTGGAAGACTCTGTATTTTTAAGATGTCCGTCCACCCAAGGCAATCTACAGATTTAATGCAATACCCATTAAATGCCAGCTGCATTCTTCTCAGACCTGGAACTACAATACAGGAATTCATTTGGAAACATAAAGCACCACGAATCACCAAAACAATCCTCAGGGAAAAAAAACAGAGCAGGAAGTATCACACTCCCAGACCTTAAACTCTGTTATAAAACTACAATAATCAAAACAATCTGGTATTGGTACAAGAACAGGTATATAGACCAATGAAACACGATAGAGATTCCAGAAGCAAAAACCTCAATTTCTCAACCAACTCATCTTTGACAAAGCCTCCACCACCAACGACTGGGGAAAGGAGAGCCTATTCAGTAAATGGTGCTGGGAAAACTGGCTGACCACTTGCAGAAGATTAAAAAAAGATCCTTACCTACCACCCTACACAAAGATCAACTCTAAATGGATCAAAGGCCTAAATGTAGAACCTCGAACTGTAAGAACCTTAGAAAATGCAGGAGACACTCTTATGGAAATTGGAACTGGCAACCAATTTCTGATCAAAACCCCAAGTGCCCATGCCATAAGAGATAATATAGACAAGTGGGATCTCATCAAACTGACAAGCTTCTGCAAAGCCAAAGAAATCATAAAGAGAGCAGGGAGACACCCTACAGACTGGGAAAAAGTATTTGCCAACTGTGTGTCTGATAAAGTCCTATCATCTAGGATCTAAAAGGAACTCAAACGTGCCCAAAAGAAAAAAACAAACAGCCCCATTACACAGTGGGCAAAAGATATGAATAGACACTTCTCAAAACAAGACATATGAGCAGCCAACAGATACATGAAAATTGCTCAGCCTCACTAGTCATCAAAGAAATGCAAATTAAGTCTACACTGAGATACCACCTAACTCCAGTCAGGATGGCCATCATCAGTAACTCAAAAAACATATGATGCTGGGGAGAATGTGCCAAAAAGGGAACATTTCTACACTGTTGGTGGGAGTGTAAACTAGTACAACCTCTGTGGAAAACAGTGTGGCAATTCCTAAATGATCTAAAAATCGACCTTCCGTACAACCCCTCTATCCCCCTACTGGGAGTATATCCAGAAGAACACAAATCACTCTGTAAAAAAAAAATACCTGCACATATGTTTATCGCAGCATTGTTCACAGTAGCAAGAACATGAAACCAACCATGCTGTCCATCGAAAGAGGACTGGGTTTTAAAAATGTGGTACATATACACAATGGAATATTACGCAGCCATAAAGAACAAAATCATGAACTTCACAGTAACCTGGATAGACTTAGAGTCTGTAATATTGAGTGATCTTTCACAGAAACAAAGAACTGAGTATTGCATGTCCTTACTCATAAGCAGACCTTGAACAACTATCGTAATAGTATAAGAAAAGGATTGATAGTAGCGGGAAACTGTTGGGTAGAGGAGCAGGGAAGCTGGATTGTCAGTAGTAGGAATCTGCCTGGGGAAGGGGGGTCATACCTCATCAACAAGGGTATCTGCATAATGAACATTTGTATGCCTAACACTGAATTGTATCCCACATCTTTAAAAAAAAAAAATTAAAAGAAATTTTAGAATTTTTTTGCTTTAGTAAGTACAATTATATAATAGTATTCTTTCTAAAGAACAAATCAAATATTCTTAATCTTGTGAGTTGGGACTAACAATGCAAAATGAGCTGTCACAAGTGTGTGGCAACTAATCTATAGTTCTCAGTAATTATTTTGTACCCATTTCTCATCTATGCTTTACAACCTAATTAAGAAAACTTTTGGTACCTTTTATGGAACTGCTTTGTAATGGAGACAAATTTAAAAAATCAAATTGGGTGATATAAAATGATTTATTCATTCCACAAGTATTTATTGAGCGCCTACTATGTCCTAGGCACTGTCCTGGGTGATTAAAATATACCATGAAAAACTAAAGACACATATTCCTGTCCTTTAATGTGGGAATTAAAGAAATATATGATAAATATGATTAAAATGATAAATAAATAAATACTCTAGTGCTTAAGATGATAAGCACAATAGGAAAAAGTCACTTAGGGTGAGGGGAAATGGGAATTGTGGTTGGGGTGGGAGTACATGATTTATTGCTAAATAGTTGATTGGGGTAGATGGTTGAGGACAGACAGACTAGGAGGAGGTGAGGGAGTTAGCCACGGAAATTCTTGGGAAGAGCATTTCAGGCAGAGGGAGTGGTTGAAGGAGACCCTGAGAAAGGGTTGAGGAAGAGCAAAGAAGTCATATGGCTGGAAAGAAGAAAGCAAGAAGGGAAATATTAGGTCCTGAAGGAGGTAAAAGGATGGTGCTTGGTTGCTGTTTATGTACTACAAACTCCCTTCACTGCATTAGGCTTCAGTTTATGTGACCTTCAAAACCTCAGCTTTTAAACAATTCTCCATCTATCTTTTGTAAGTAAATATCACAATTGAATATTTAGATTTTTCTGAATTATTTTGAACCCATTTAACAAAACTGTGTAGAACTGCATCATTAAAAAGTAATGAATCAAATATGTTCTGTTTCCTTTAAGGAAACAAAGAAGTCATCTGCAACAATCATCCCATTTGTACCCCAACATCTTATTCTGATAGATTGTTATCCTTGCTAAGAGGGGTCTGAGAGTGAATTTATAACTTAAAAAAAAAAAAACTTTCCAAAAATCTAGGATCTGAAAGCAAAGTACTATCCCTAACATTACAAATAGTAATAGAAATAAAGCAAGTATCCATAGTTTTCCTCTGATTTAAACTAAAACAAAGGAAGGAAAGGAGGAGAAGGAGGAAGGGAGGGAAGGAAAAGGAAACAGGGGAGGTAAGAAGCCCGTACAATGATTGAGCATACCAGGTGCAAAACAAAATAGGGCTTAAAATTTGACAAAGCATGTGCACCATTTCAATACAGAAGTTAGATCTGTTGGGAAAATGATATAAAGCAACAAACCGACAACACATTCACTTCACCTACAGTTTGACTAAAATGTTGAAGTTTACTAAAAACTATGTGAATATTAACATGAAATGCCTCTAGCAGTTTTCAAGCAGTCGAGGGCATTTCAATTGATGATATTAATATATTTTAAAAGCACAACACATTGGACCTAGATGATTCAAACTAAAATCTTTTATTTTCCAATGCAGCAAATACCTAGGCAGTTATTCATCTCCTGCCATAAATGTCAATATACTTTATAAAGAGCTAAGCTTACCAAGTTTTGTATCACTTGGGAGTTTAACAATTGTTGTTTCTCTTTCGTTAGGCACTAGGAAGAAATCCACTTAATTGATGCTAAAATTTATATAACCTTCCATATTTGAAGTAAGGGGCCTGTCATAAAAAAATATCAACAAACTTGAATATAATTGAAATTTTGAATAATCAGAAGTTTGATGTCACATGGTTGAGATCTTTACACTAACTAAATTCTTTCATTACTAATTTAGAAACATGCATCAAATTAAAAATCAGCTATTTTTATTAGCTGTCATAGAATTGCAAAATTTATCTTATCATCCATAACAGCTCAGATTCTCTATTATACGAACAAGGTATTTTAAATTATATCTGTATAAACTGCCTACTTATTTTTAAATTTGTCAAAAAGAAAAATGTTTATATTTTAACTAAGCTTGAACTTTGCTTTAACCTCCTACATAATGTTTAATTCTCATGCAGTTAACTTCAAAACATGACAAATTCAAAAAACTCCACAGCTCTGATCACGTACAAATGAATGTTTTTACCCTTTGAGGACACTAGTGATTACAGGGTTGAACAAGCTCATTTCTAAGGAAATGATTCTCGCCTCTAATTACAGCAATGGGAAGTGTGTGCATAAATTAATACAGTTGTTTAACAGACTATTCTCAGCTTGATAACTGAGATAATTCTCTTCCTTTTAGTGCCTACAAGTAAAATAGTAAACTCCTTTTACAGTAAACCCTGTGACCTACAAAATTTCATCTTTAGGAAAAAATGATGCCAAATCTAGAAAAAGCACAATCAATGGCCTCTCAGAATTGGCACTTGTCAAGAGTTGGCATTTCTTTACTTTCTCTACACTTTTAATCTCACCTAAGTGAAATCTGCATTTTCCCTCTTCAAAAATTAAATATAAATCTTAAGTCGAATCCACTAACACGAAAAGGTATTCCAAGTAGTTGACAACTATTATCTTTCCAGAATAGAACTGAAGAAATTTTTGCCAAAACAGAAAACATCACTTACCCCTGCTTATAATAGAACCATGGCATTTTACAGTGTATTCTTCTCTGTGGTACCAATTTACCTCTGCAAATTTCACTATAAATCAAATGCATTTAATAGGAGCAATGAAAAAATACAAAAGAGATTTGTAGCCTTGAAATAACTGCAGAAGAGAGATATCTAGTGACATTTAGCCCAGAAGCTGATGTTTTCTCTTATCATTCTCTTTTCAGCAAAGATGTCTGTATATAGAAAAATTAGATATGTATGTATATATAAGAGATGCCAAAATAAATGTTTTGTGCTACTTAAAATGTAAGAGAATTCAAGAAAACGAAAGGAGGATCCAATGGTGAGGAAAGAAGAAAATATTATGAAGGCAGATAGTAAACCTTGAATCTACCAGAGAGTACACTATAGAAGAGTCAACTTTTGGAAATAAAACTTCATCTTCCGAAGAAGCCTAACATTTAATAAATGACTACCCCAATGACTGCAACACAATTATCTAATCCATTTTGTTCTCTGGAGACATATTCTGCTCCTGACATATCTAGTTTATTTTACCTTAAGATTCTCAGCTCTCTCAGCACTTTGCCATTCCTTATATTTATTCCACATTTTTCATTGGTATTACTTATGGTGATATAATGGGATATTTTTGGACACCTAACAGGAGGAGGCAATATAATCTTCTTCATCTTTATGTCCTCCACTTGAAATTTATGACTGGAGCATGTTATCCAATACACCATCCTACTCATAGTCCACAAAGATTGGAAAAGTGAAGTTACAACAGTAGTGCTTCAACATTTCACCTATTTGCTCTGATCTTGCAAAAGAAGCAGAGGTCTTCACAATCCTCGCATGATTTGTAATATCTAATTCCTTGAGTTAGGCACATTGGTGGTACATACCAGGGTTATTAACGAAGAACAACGTTTTTATACATTTCAGTAGGGTATATATATATAAAAGTGTACAGGAATATTTGCATACTCTACATGGTGTTCTGAGGATCCTATAAAGTTTATCACTGAAGCTCCAAGTTATCCATGAACTTTAGGTTAAGATCCCTGCCTGCAACAATTCCTAAGAGCACTCCCTGCTAACTTTTTCCCCCATCAATCACCATGCAGAGCAGGAGCAGGCAGGTGTGCTGAGAGTTGGTTTGCACTTGTGTCTACAAGGAGATGAATTATTGACTCCAGTTCCTCCAAGAAACTGGAAGGTGTTTTTTACTCAATAAGGTTTACCTTCAGTAAGTCAGTGAATAATATTTTCTCAGTGTTTTCTGTCTTGAGAACTTATATTCAGCATTTTGGAGAGAAGTCAAAAGTAATGGCAAAAATAAAAACTGAGAGGTTTATGTCCCCATGAATTTGCACAAAATATAATCTAAGATAAAAAATCCTGTACCTCATACAAATGAATGGTGTATATTGACCTACAGTAGGAGATATGTACTTTTTAAATTGTATTTCTCTTTGAAAATATGCTTTTCCTATGTAACTATTGGACACTGTGTTAGGAATTCCAAGGAGTAACCAAGTAGACATAATACTTACCATATTCAGACTTCTATTTTAACTTTTTCAACAAAGCATATTATTTTGCTAATACGTTTCCTATAGATAAGCATTTTTCTTCTCTTGCTATATTTGGTTATAGGTTTAATCATTCTCAACTCCTAGTGTGATTAATGTACAATTATGCTTAGGACAAAGTTTACACTTGTCAAATGACTGAATGGAAAGAGGCACACTTTTCATCCCAAGTTAAAAACTACCCACAGCAAAATGGCCTGGACCACGTAGTCTTGAACATCACCACCAGCTTGATGTGAATCTGGAGTACAAAGACTAGGTTCATGCCCTGCCTACCAATAACTATAGCAGTATGACCTTGGACAATTAACTTAACCTATTTGGGGCTATTTTTCATTTAAATATTGGCTATAATTATACCTGCCCTGTATACTACACAGGGATATTTTGAAGCTCAATAAAATGAGCTAGATCTCCTGTCCTAGATATGAGGGAAAGAAACAGAGAATTTAGAAAATGTGAGAGCAGAGAAAGTAAGTCAGAAATCTTTTCCAAATTGCAACTTTTATATTGTCTAGACATTACCATTTCAGTAAATAATGATTAAAAAGTACTTTAAAATCTGATCAAGAATCCATCATTAAAGATTTTGCAAACTATTTGGTTTCCTAGGTCTCCGTTTTCTAACCTAATTTGTTAAGGGAAAAATTTGCTGTCCCTAAAATCCTATCGTTCTATATATTTTTAAAATATAAAACTAATTTTACGGTATGCATTAGAAAACATTTTAGCAGAATACAGTCATCCCTCAGCATCTATGGGAAATTGGTTCCAGGCCCCTCAGGTCCTAAAATCCATGGATGCTCAAGTTGCTTATATAAAATAGTATAGTCTTTGTATATAACCTACACATATCCTCCTGTATACTTTAAATCATCTCTAGATTTCTTATACATAATACAATGTAAATAGTGGTTATATAATATTGTTTAGAGAAGAAGGACAAGAAAAAGTCTGTACATGTTCAGTACACTCACAACCATCTACTTTTTTTCTGAATATTTTCTCTCTGCAGTTGGTTGAATACACAGATGTGAAACTCAGAGAGATGGAGGGGTGACTGTATGTGTAATTAGTTAACATTCTTATAAATTTCCTCTCTAGTATTTTTGATGACTTTCAAAACTACATGACTTTTTTTTATGGTAATAACAATAAAAGAACTATCACACTAATAGCTGATGTGCCATGTGCCAGGTACTAAGGTAAGATTTCTAATACTTTATATTATATAACCCTAATAATAACCAATGATATAGATATTTTTATTATATAAAAAAATGAAGCTCACTTGTAAGTATCAGAACCTAGACTTCAGTTTCTAGTTGAACTCATCTCTTTCTGACCACAAAGCCCATATTCATTTCAAAGAGCTCCACAGTCTCTAACATTGTGTAAGATAATAGGCATTAGAAACCAAAGTTAGGTGAGGTGAAATTCGTGTTCTTAGGAAGTTTGCAATTTAGATGAGAAAATGAGACAAGTACACAAATGATAAAACAAAAAGCTTAAAACTAAAGTGAAAAGAGAGAATAGTTAAGGATTTTTCATTCAATGACAGTTCTGTGCTAGGTACTTGAAAACTCCACTGATCCTCTGAGGTCAGTATGATTGTCATTTTACAGATGGGAAGACTGAGGTTTCAGAAAGGTTATGTAATTTGCTCCCAGTCACTTAACTAGGGAATAGCAATATTGGGAAGTGAACACTCAGACTCCAGGGACATCTTGATAACTACAGTAAGAGAGGCAAAAAATAAAAGGTCCATTGTGAACTAGCATATGTTCAGTTAGGAAGTAGGGATGTAAAAAGTCTTCATGCTAAAAAAAAATACTTATACATGTATACTAATATATGTCTATATATAAATAACTTGAGGATTTGACTTTTTTATCTGGAAATTGTTTACCTAAAATTGATGAAGAAATGTCTAAAAAATAAATTACTCTTGCCCACCAAAATCTATGTCTGGCAGTATTTTGTGGCAAGTAAACAGGAAATAAGTTAGAAAACATGACTGAAACATGACACCACAGTTCAGAGTACTTGCTCTCTCACAAATACCAAATTACTGTTAATGGCCTCAGGCTCTGTCATCTGTGAGGAAAGAGGCTAGTTTTCTTCAGTTCAAACTGCCCTCTGCCTTTATATCCCCATCATCAGTGCTGTGATTCCTACTACATCTTGAAAATTAAAGGTTAATGGGAATCAAGAAAGAAGGAAAGGGAGCTAGTTTTAATTTGGAAGAATTGCAAGACCAAGTTCATGATGTTAAAATGTTCAGTCATAGCCGGGCTTGGTGGCTCAGCCTGTAATCCCGCGCTTGGGAGACTGAGGTGAGTGGATTGCCTGAGCCCGCGAGTTCGAGACCCGCCTGGGCAACTTGGTGAAAACTCATCTCTACAATAAATCAAAAAATTAGCCGGGAGTGGTAGCGCACGGCTGTAGTTCCAGCTACTTGGAAGGCTGAGGCAGAGGGATCGCTGGAGCCCAGCAGGTCGAGGCTGCGGTGGCAGGGAGCAGCCACTGCACTCCAGTCTGGGCGACAGAGTGAGACTCCAACTCAAAAAAAAAAAAAAAAAGGTTCAGTCATGTTATATTAAAATGAATTTGCTTTACCAAAATGTTGAGGATAAAAGAAAATTTGGAGAAGCAGGAAGGGTGAGCAAACATGGACAAATTTGCTTACTGGGGCCATGAGCAACAGATTGCCGTGATTTCGTTAGTGCTTTTTAACAGCATTAGAAATTAACATAGGTGCAATTGAGTCCCAGAATACACACATTTAACATAAACAAATTAAACTTGATGAAGTCAGAAAGATGAGGGAACCATTCATTTTCTACCTGTACCTCACCACCTTCAACACCAACCCCCAGTTAAACCTTAGCCTGCAATAATCCACAGCACATATGCAGTGAAACAAAACAAGCTACTTTATGGCTCTTAAATTTCAAGAGTCCCTCTCAAAGACATCACAAACAATTTAGTACTAACTTTCCAAACTAATCCCCAGGTAAGCGACAACTTTACTATATATTCATATTTTTCTTGATTCCAAAACTTCTATCTTAATATATCACACTATGTATAATAATTAAATACTTTTCCCCTTGAGTTCTATATATGGATATAAGGTCAAATACCTTCATTTGTTATATAATTTCCATTTATGTCGAATGTATCTAAGCAACAGTAGGGTGGTTGGTCTAAAATAATTTAAGGTTCCTTCCAAACCTGGTTTCCTGTGATGGTAATGGGGACTATATTTATATACCAGCATGCACCTAACAGAGGTTAATTTGACTCTCGATTTAGTTCATTACAGTCTAAATAATAGAAATAGAATTTTACAGAAACAAATTTAATGTATAGAGCATTTTTATTTTTATAAACTCTATTAACATGAGTTTTCCTTTTATTTCTATCCTACGAAGGAAATCATACAGGTATTACAATACTTTCCATACAGATGCTTGTTCCTGTTCATGTAGCTGATTAATGCCAGACATCAGAGAAATGCTTACATTTTCTAAATCCAGTTCTTATATTCTTTTCCTAGAATATCCTGCCATTCTTATCTATGCTACTATCAACAACTTTATGATCTTAGGCACCTCTCTGTGACACATTAATCAGAGAAAGAAGGAAGCCACTTAGATAAGAGAAGAACAAGAGGATGGAAAATTAAAAGAGGAGATGAAATTAAAAGTAAAAAAAAAAATGAGCTGAATTATGTGTCTGTATCCATAAGGCACAAGATGAAATGATCAGACATTGATCCTCTTGATGTGATCCCTGCAATCAGTCAAACCCAACACAGTCCTGGAGAAAGTAACCATGACTGGTTAACAATGCACGGTTCCAACCCTAGCACCAGGATTTCCAGATTTTGTGTCCTTCTACAAATAATTTCTCTTTCTTAATCTCCTCAGCTACTAGATGAGGAAAATAATTAATAACTACTAAGTATCTGAAGCCCTACATTGTTCATGCCTGTCACGGCAACCCACGCCTCAAAAACCTCAGCAGTGCTTATCAGACCTCTCCCTCATAACTTGTGGGTTTTGTTAAGATTATTTGAAATAATATCTGTGATGCCTTCACAGGCATTTTTAAGGAGTTTCTACATCTTAAGGAGTTAATTTTGTTGCCAATATTGATGTTAAGATTAAAAATCTTCAAATTTTGCTTCTGTTTCGCCTCCCCGAAAAAAAAAGTGGACTAGTTATCCCTCGGTTACCTATTTTAACAAGCTCATTTTTAAGAGTTATATTTCAATTGTGAGTTTGAGCAATAGTGACTTTTAAGGCATTAATGAAAAAGCAGTTTATTTTCTTTTAACGAATTTCTGTATTCAATTTACTGAATTAATAAAATTCAAGTAATTATACTTTATTTATCTTCGTAGACTTCAGCTTGCTGCTGAAAAATAACCAAAGCTTTGTTTTTAATTTGTGTCTGAAATTACAGGTTATGTATTCATTAAAGAGACTATAAAAATTGTTGTTTTGATATGTACATGAATATTCCCTACAGCAACTAGCAAAAAAAGAGCTAAATTTAGACTGATTAGTATAGAATAACAAGATTCAGGAAAAGAAACATGATAATCAAGTGACATTATCAGAATCAAGATCACAGTGTTATGATTATTCCACAATTCTGTATCCCTATCACTATTGCTCTTAACTTAAAAAACAATTATTTCTTTCTTATACCACTGAAAGAGATGTGTTAATATTTTGAATCTATCACCTATATTAATGACAGTAAGACTCTTTGGAATGCTTGCAAAAAGTTGTAATGTAGCTCTACTTTGTTTTTTATTTTTATTTTAGATTCAGGGGTACATGTGCATGTTTGTTACATGGACATATTGTAAAGTGGTAGGGATTAGGTCTTAGGTGGCCCATTCTCAGATAGTCAATATTGTAATGAATAGGTAATTTCAGAACCCTAAGCAGCCTTTCTAACTCCCCGCTTATTGGTGTCCTCAGGTCTATTATTTTCATCTTTGTGACCATTTAGCTCCCACATATGAGTGAGAACATGAGGTGTTTAACTTTCTGTTTCTGATCTGTTCACTTAGGATGATATCTCCAGCTCCATCCCTGCTGCTGTGAAAAACATTTCATTCTTTTGTGTGGCTGTGCAACATTTTATGGTGTATATAAACTACATCTTTTTTATATTTTAATTTTGTTTCCTTTGGGTAGATCTCTGGTAGTGGAATTGCTGGATCAAATGGTAATTCAATTTTTAGTTCTTTGAAAAATCTCCATACTGTTTTCCATACAGGTTGAACTAGTTTACAATCCCACTGACAGTGAATGAGTGTTCCCTTTTCTTTGCAACTGTGCCAACATCTGTTGTGCTTTGACTGTTTAATAATAGCAATTCTGACTGGTGTGGGGTGATATCTCATTGTGGTTTTAATTTGCATTTCTCTCATGATTAGTGACATTGAGCATTTAGTGACATTGAGCATTTTTTCATATGTTTGTTGGCTACTTATCTGTCTTCTTTTGAGAGTGTCTACTCGTGTCTTTTGCCCACTTTTTTATGGAGTTATTAGTGTTTAGTGGTTTTTTTCCACATTGATTTGTTTGAGTTCCTTGTAGATATTAGTCCTTTGTCTGAGTTGTAATTTGTAAATATTTTCTCCCATTCACAGTTTTTGCACTCACCCTGTTGATTATATCTTTTGCTGTGCAGAAGCTTTTTAGTTTAATTAAGACCCGTTTGTTTTTGTTGCAGTTGCAGTTGCTTTTGGGATCTTCATCATAAATTATTTGCCTAAGTCAATGTTCAGAAGAGTGTTCCCTAGGTTTTCTTCTAGGACCTCTATAGTTTCAGGTTTGCTGGAAAATACTACACCAACTGGTCTAAGAAGGAGGATAGGGCTCTAACAATGGAGCTCACTAAACAGTTCCAGGTTGCAAAACTGATGATGGTCACGGGGCCTGCTGTTCATGAGAAACTGTGGCTACAGCAACTTACCTTTGCTCCATATGCAGTTTCTGGATTCTGGGAATGAGGGCCTTCTGCTAGGCTCCTGTCATTTAAAAACAATGTTTATTATAAATACAAGTCAGGACTAGCTAGTCTGCATGCAGTTGAAGTTTGGACCTCCAAGTGGCTTTCCTTGCTTTCCTTGTCTAGGACCAGGTACCCTTTGTGATGCTACATGCCCTCCTATTCTCTCCCTCCCCAACAGTGTCCACCGACTGCCGATTCCTCCCTTGTGCTGATGTGATTAATATTCAGGTCCCACTTATGAGTAAGAACATTCAGTATTCAGTCGTTTTTGTGACAGATCACTAAGTATGATGATCTCCAGCTCCATCTAACTTGCTGCTAATTCCATGATTTTATTCTTTATGGCTGTGTAATACTCCATTGTGTATGTGTACCACATTTTCTTTATTCACACTTTTGATGGGCAGTGAGGTTGGTTCCATGTTTTTGCTACTGTGAATATGTAGCTATTATCATGTGTGTGCAGGTATCTTTTTGGTAAAATGGTACATGTTCCTCCAGGTACGTTCCTAGAAATGGTATTGCTGGATCGTTTGGAAGGTCAATTTTTAGTTATTTTAGGAATCACCACACTGCTTTCCATAGAGGTTGAACAAGCCTGCACTCCCACCAACAGTGCAGAAGCATACCCATGTTTCCACACCCTTGCCAGCATCTGTTGTTTTTTTATTTATTGATGAGAGTCATCCTTATGGAGTTAGGTATTACCTCATTGTGGGTTTTGTTTTGCTTGTTTGTTTGTTTATTTGTCTGTTTTGTTTTTGTTTTTAGTTGGAGTCTCACTCTGTTGCCTAGGCTGGAATGCAGTAGCACACTCACGGCCACCCCAGCATCAACTCGCTGGGCTCCAGCGATCCTTCTGCCTCAGCCTTCCAAGTGGCTGGAACCACAGGCGCGTGCTACCACACCCAGCTAATTTTTTGATTTTATTGTAGAGATGCGGTCTCACCATGTTACCAAGGCTGATCTTGAACCCACAGGCTCAAGTAATCCTCTTTCCTCGGCCTCCCAAAGTGCTGGGATTGCAGGCTTGAGCCAGGCATCATTGTGGTTTTGATTTGCATTTCTCTGATGATTCATGAGGCTGGGCACTGTTTCCATGTATCTGTTGACTGCTTGTATATCTTCTTCTGAAAAGTGTCTGTTCATGCCCTTTGCCCACTTTTCAATAGGATTATTTGTTTTTTTTCCTTTCACTTCGTTTCAATTCCTTGTAGATCCTGGATGTTAGGACTTTGGGGAGAAAACCTACAGAACGGGCTTCTGTCACTTAAGTTGTTATTTGGGTGTTCTTCCTTATTGCTAGAGCCCCTTGCTGAACCTGCCTGCAGGGGCAGAGCAGGGTGGTTTGTTGATTCCAGGTCACAGATCTGACCCTAGCAGCCTATCTCTCTTCCTAGGAGGGAAATGAGGCTATAGAGGGTGGGGATCCCCTGCTTCTCCCAGTCTGCAGCTGCAATGGACCCAGATCAGACTCTAAATCATGGGGCAATCTCCACACCACCCTCCCTGCTCTGGATGTGGGGGATCCCTACCCCTCCTGCAGTGTCACTGCTGCTGAGACACTGGTCTTGGGTCAAGAATGGTGTCTTTCTCACCAACCTAGACTTGGGAGACCAACTACAGCTTCACTGGATGTCTTTTCCTCTCACCATCTCTCAGTCTTCCTCTGAGACTGCTCCAGGGCCCAGGAGAAATGGAGTGTTCTCCAGTGGCCTGGGTTAAGCAGATTCTTGAATGGCAGGCATGTCTCAGAGGAGAGTTTTCAGTCCTGTCCTGTGTTCCAGGTTTTCACTCACTTTTCTCTGCAAAGCACCATCACAGGAGCTGTTTGCCCATCTTCTCCCTGAGATCTAGGGTGTCTTTTGCCATTGTGATGAATATCTGTTTTCCTTCTTGATGTGGGGTTCACTGTGCTGACCTTCCCATTCTATTAATATGTTCCAGCAGGTGAGGCATACTGAAAACCTCTAATCTGCCATCTTTCTCAAAATCCTACTCCTGTTTTTTTCTGTAACTCTACCTTTCTTGATGGCACTGTTTTATTTAAATTTCCACTTAATGAATGAATCAATAGATTTATGCCCATGAATTGATTATTAACCTGTTTAACTAAAATTAAAAGGTTTTTGTTTCTTATCTTTGCCATAAACTGGAGACTTGAATCTTGATTTTCCCTCCTTCTCTGTTCCTTGTCTCCACCATCTTTCTCTTCTTCTCCCCTCTACAGCAGCCTGCTTCCCTCTGATAAGCACTTCCCTCTCATAAGTTCCATATCAACTTTTGTACATTATCCTAAATGTGATGTGTTACATAAGCCTGGCAATGAAAGATAATAAGATTACTCTTGGGATTCAGAGTGAAAGTAAATATGACTCAGGGTCACTTGTGATGCATGTGACACAATGTAGTTTATAGCTCCACTTAATTGAAGCCTGCATCTAAACTAAGAACTACACATACTATAATGGTAATGGTCAAAGATTGGGAGTAAGGAAAAGACATGACAACTCATTTACTGCATGACCTTGGATAGATACCTAGCCTCTCTCTACTTACATTTGTCTATGTGGCCCTGATTTTTTCTTAATATCTTACAGGCCAATGTTTTGCATACTTCAGGTTACATAAGAGTCAAAAGAGAAGAGCCAAAACTACATATTTTTGAGCTTTTCTCTCAAAATATTCTACTCCAAAAACGTGGGATGTGGCCTGGGAAATCAGCAAGCACTTCAGGTGATTCTGATGTGGGGAGTATGATGGGATTTTGCTTGTTTACATTTTATTTGTTTTATTTTGTTTTTAAGTTAATTAATACGTTTATAATGATTTGTCTCTGATTTTATGTAACTGGAATAATTCATCTTTAGTTTGGAGGATCTGGCTTCTGGCATGCAATGAAACACCTCACGTACTGGTCCATGATATTTATAGAGTGTTGTTCAAATATCAAATCTGTTTCTTAAAACAGCACATATTCAGAGCTTGCTTTTTCATCCAGGCAGAGAATCTCTCACTTTTAATTTGAGTGTTAGGTCATAACACTTAAAATTAACTAAAAAAAAATTTAGGTCCCCATAAAAATATTTTGATAAATGTATAAAAATGTGCCAAGACCACATCTGGTGCCTGTATTTTCTGACTACAATGACATATCAACTTAGTATCCCTGACAATATGGTTAAGAGGACAATGATAATATGTATGTAAATATTGGTGATGACGTTGCACCCTGGCTTTATAGGTTTCACTATGAAATACATGCATGTAAAACATCAATAAACACTATTAGTGAGAATATAGTTTAAAAGAATAGATAGAGGACATTGAAAGCATTTACAAATCTGAAGTTTGTAAGCCAAATGAATAGATTCAGTTGTCAAACTAAATCCAGGAATTTGGTATTAAAAGTATTCTTTAAAATAAGAAAGATTTTTATGAAATAGTAAGACGACAGCTAGAAGACCCACATGAATAGAAAAAAAAAAGTATTTCCAATGGAAAATTTTTAACTAAGAGGAAAAGGTAATGGTTGAAGTAACACAATAGAAATGACTTTTGGGAAATTATGATAACAGACTATTTTCTAAAAGTAGTTAATAACTATCTACCAGAATTAGTGATTAATTAATTATATATATATATATGATTATGTTTAAATCCTTTTTCTAATATAGTAAATCTTTAGTTTGAAAATGGAAATATTCCATTTTCTTCAAGAATGTCTAATTTACCAAGTATCAGCACAAGGCTTTTATTACCCAATATGTTCAATAATATTTGCAAACTGTTTTTCTAAATCCTTAATATCTTTGGTTGTTATAAACAAAGGAAGCGTTTGAAGGGGATTAGAAATATGTGAGTGAATTACCATTTAAATAAATTTGATTCAGCCCAGAAGAGACAATAGAAAGAATTTCAGTCTCCATAAATCCACTTTAATGTCAGTAAACAAATGGTCCAAAATAGTTTTATCTGGTTCTGGTTATAAAGGGTGAAATGCAAGAAACAAGACCAGGAAAATAGTCCTTCCTGTAATTCGGCCAGCAAGAAGGAATTGGCTTTGAGTGTGCTAGTGTGATTTTAGTTCCTTAACTTAAATGTTATCTGTTTGCATAATCTCATAACTCAATTTATCCATCTATTTTAATATGTTTAAATGTAGTCCTCACACCTGGCTTCAGTTTCTTCTTTAAATGGTCATAACAAAAATCTTAAAATTAGCATTATAAAAGACTACAATGAAACTTTAACTGGTACCAGTTAGAGATTAAAAATATATTACTTTTATATTTTTGCTCTTATTCTTAATAATTTAAACTCTATTAAGTAATGTTCACACTATTAACTGATGTATAGTGGCAAAATGCAGCATTTTTCCAACTATTCACCTGTGCAAAAAAACAAATTGAAACATATTTCTTTTTAAATATAAAGGTCATAAGGTTCATGTTAATTAAATATATACATATATGTTAAAATATACAACTGATAGAACTAACACAGAGCTAGCTTATGACAGTAGTGCTAATAATACAAACTGATGCATCTGATCTTATAATAATGGTGAAATACCCAACATATGGCTCGTGGCTCTGTGCCACCTGCTGTATGTGCATAATATCCATTAATCTTCACAACTCTGTAGAGTAAGTACCATTCTTATCACCCCCATTCTGCAATTTAATAAACTGAGGCACAAAATAGTTAAATGAATCAAAGAAAAATTGAGGATTTAGGATCCAACAGCCAGACTCTAGAGCGCATATTATATAATATAGATGGATGGTTATGTCCAGTAATGTATACAGATACTGGAAACATAGTGATATCTCAAAATTTATTTTTGAGGATTAAAAGATTTGAATGATCAGATTTTTCCCCCAAATTAATCAGGTATTCCTCATTTGGAGTATCTACATCAAAAGCCAATTATAGAATTAATCCATTGCCATTTGTTCTACCACTTTAATTCAGCCAATTATTGACTTTCAGTTACAAAAGTGTCTGTAATGAGGCAATGTTTCTCTATTTAATAAAATTATTTTATTTAGTTTTTCAGAAAAGTTGCAAAGATAGTACAGAGACTTCCTTCCTCCAGCTTCCCCTAATGTTATCTCATATAACAACAGGTATAGTACATGTCTCAAAGTTAAAAAAATTAATATTGATTCAATGCTGTTAGCAGCAAACTTTATTTGGATTTCACAAGTTTTTTTACTAATGCCCTCTTCATGTATGAGGGTTCAATCTAGAATACTGTATTGCACTTTGTCTTCTCTGATCTGTGATAGTTTGTCATCTTTTCTTGTTTTCCATGATACTGAGAGATTTGAAGAATATTGATCAAGTATTTGATCAGGTAGATCAGGTATTAATCAGGTAGAATGTCCCTATATTTGGTTTGTCTAAGGTTTTCTTAGGATTGTACTGGGTTATTGGCTTGGGGAGGAATGTCAGAGAGAAGAAGTGCCCTATTTATGACATCAGTGTGTGAGTTATACAGAGAACATTAACCTTGATCACTTGGTTAAGGTAGCGTTTGCCAAGTCTCGCCACTGTAGAGCTATGTTTTTGTCCTACCTATACTCTGTTCTTTGGAAGTGAAATACTAAGTCTGTCTCATACTCAAGTGGAAGAGAATTAACCTCCACTTTCTGGAAGGAAAAGTATCTGCATATATTACTTGGAATGCTTCTATAAGGAACATTTGTTCTTTTTAAAGAATGCTTCATTTACACCTGAAAAGAGAGTAAAAGAAATCAAGGAAACTGAGGAGGAAATAATTATTTGTCATGAATTTTACAAATTTGATCAATCACTGTGGTCAATTTAGAAATGTGACTGTGCTATTGGAGTGGCCTTTTCCAATATTCAACAGTTGAGCAGATTTTTCACTCAAATCTCAAAGATATCTATCCCCAAGAATCTGGGGGAAAATACATCATCTCATCCTCAACTACATAATTTATTGTCTTCTAAGATCTTTCCTAAAGAAAAATCTTAAAAGTCTTGCATCCCCTGTATGGTTAAGGTGTCACAAAGAGTGAGGGGAGTAAGAAGAGGGCAGGGAAAAGGGATAAGCAGGATGTGATCTCAGTTAAGTAGAGCCTTGGCCAGATCCACAGTGGACTCTGAATATAGCTTGTCTTTGCTTGGGCTGAGTCTTTGGAGAAGGGAGTAGCTACCATCATTCATAGCAGCTGCTAAATGGGTACACTAGGCTGTAAAAGGAGAATCTAGGTGGGGAACCAACAGTGCCCATTATGTTGCATGCTTCACCTCTCAATCCAAATGATCCAACACTTATGAAGAATAAATTATGGTTCATGTAAATAGATCTAATATATTATAATATGTGTTATATACATGTTTATATGTAATTGATGCATTGTTCTAAAACTCTGGAAGAGATATGAATACTAAACTAAATTTAAATAATTGCCTTCTTTTGTTTTTCCATATATTTTAGTTTGGAGAATAGTCTGTGGTTTCCCTTGCAGAAAATAGGCAGAAATCTATTTTAAATAGGATATGATAAAAAATAATACAGTGATTTTTTAGAAAATAGAGAAGATTGAATGATTTCCAGTGAAAAATTCTCTAAAGCACTAGAGTATATTTTCAAGATCTCTAGAATACCAAGAACAAAACATAATTCTTTATGTGAAAAGCAAATGCCATCCTTTTCCTGTGTAAATGGCATGAAATTACCCTTATAAATAGGGTATCTGATAGCAAAAGGGAGTCAAGTTTGTTTAAACCGAGAATTCAAGATAGATGGCTCAGCATTAAAAGAATTCAGAAACCAAGGTCTTCAAACAACAAGTGCATGAGCAGCCACCAGTGCATATCTTGTGACTGAAGAAATGTATAAAGATCTGTTGTGCAACAATAAATCAACTCTTTGGAGAAAACAGGAGGTGTTGGAGATTGTAACTAGGTCAGATATAGAATATAAATTCTATCGCTTCCTGGTTGCTAAAGAAGAATTTGTGCTCTTCTGAGCATGGAGAAGAAAGTTGATTTTAGGGTAGAAAGGTGTTAACACCAACTGGCATTTATTTTAAAGTATTAAAGGTTTGAAGGATAGAAAACATCTTAAAGTTTTTAATCAGTAACTAAATAGATGCTTCAGTTAATAATATTGACCATATGTGTAGAGACCATGTCTAATTAGAGTGGTGTCCTTATGACCCAGCTGAGGGCTGCAAACGTAGAATATGTTCAAATAGCTGCTGAATGATTTAATGAGGGAATAAATGAATGAAAATATACCCGTAGTTGTAGAATCGTCATCCTTTCCTCTGCTCTTATGAATGTAAACAGCCACGGGGTTTAGCAGGCCTAAGTCTTTGCCCTAACTCTGCTAATAGGTACCTCTGTGACCTTAATCAACAGCCTTAATCCCATGTAGCACTCTTGTATCATCTGCAAGATAAGTTATTCAAAAAGAGATTAAAGGTCTTCAACAAATCTGAGTTTCTAAAATTCTCTCTCTAATTGTAACTATTGTCCTAATGCCAAGAAGGGGAACATAAAAAAAAAAAAAAAATGAGCAGTATTCTTAAGTCTGCAAGTACATGAACTTGGAATCTGGAATGGTCAGACACAAACATGATTTGAGTTGCATGTTTACCATCTTGTAGCCTATGATCTTGAGCCAGCTATGTAACAATTCTTTGTAAAATTCAGAAGGGATGAAAGTGATGAATATTAAATAATTTAATTATGGAGCAGATCTAGCATAGTGCCTGATACATAGTGAATGTTCTCGATTATTATTACTGTGGCTGCTCTCAGAGGTTTAGAGAGCAAGGTGGTGTACCTCAGCAGCATAAATGTTCTTTTTGTCTTCCCAGGACCAGATATTTTTGAGTTCAGCAAACATTATCATATGAAGTCAGTGTTCTAACAGCAGACACAGATAATTTAGATACTATTCTCAAGAAAAGCCATACAAAATTAATGAATCCCACCAGATTCCTGTCATGCTCCCTGCCACCTCCCCCCTACACAGAAGGTTTTGCAGCTTCCTGGATGATATGACCACTTCAGATTAAAAATGAACATTGTACATATGACACTATTTCCTTAAGAAAAGTAGAAGCCATAAATATTTTACTAAGAGAAAAAAAATTTAAGCATTACATGATTCCTAATTTTGCTTTTGCAGTAGGGGCCTTTTGGGTTGTGTGATTGTATTAGTGCTAGTTCACCAAATATTTCTTGGTTACTGCAGTTAGTCACATAGTAGGTATATTAGTCAGGGTTCTCCAAAGAAACAACTGGAACCAATAGAAGAGAGAGAGAGAAATTTCTTTTAAGGTATTGACTCACATTATTATGAAGGCTGAAAAGTCCCAAGATCAACCATCTGCAAGCTAGAGACTCAGGAAAGCTCAAGGTATAACTCAAAGGACTGGGAGCTGGAGCGCCAACATGTAGATTTCATTCTGAGTCTGAAAGCCTGAGAAAGGGGAGTGCCAAAGACAAAAGAAGTCAGGAGTCAGGTAGAAAGTGAAACTAACCTTCTGCCTTCCTGTTCTATTCAAGCCCTCAATGAATTGGAAGATGCTCACATTATGGAGAACCATCAATTCAAATACTAATCTATTCTGGAGACATCCTCACAAATATACTCAGAAATAATGTTTAATCAGATATCTGGACATCCAGTGACCCAATCAAGTTGACACATAAAATTAACCATCACAGCAGGATGGCTATACCTATCCTGACCCTACTGATGCTGGGTGAAGCCATGACATTTGGTGAGGCTATTATTTTGAAGCCAAGTGATGTATGCTGTTTTATGAAGCATTTCATTGCTAGTCCAAGATGCCCCCAAAGCTCTCTTTTCCTCTGCCACAGTGGCCAGCAATATTCTAGATCAAAGCTGTCCAGAACTTTCTGCAAAAATAGAAATATTCTTTACATTGTCCAATATAGTAGCCACAGGCCATAAGTGGCTATTGACCACTTGAAACATGGTTAGTGTGACTGAGGAGCTCTATTTTAAATTGTATTTAATTGTAGCTAATTTGAAGTTAAATTTGAATGGCCCCTATGGCTAGAAGCTATCGTATTGGACAGCATAGCTCTAGATACTGGCTGCTCTCTCAGTCTGGGTCCTAGAGTGAGGATGATCCAAAACAAAGTCCCCAGCCAACCAGCAATAAAAATGTGCTAAGAGCAAAAAAACAAAACTTGTTTACAACACTGAGACCTTACAGTTATTTGTTACCACAGCCTAACTTAGCTCTTTCTGATAAATATGGGTTACCTTCTAGTTCTTTTAATTGCTCAGAAGTTGCTACCCTATCCATAAAAGTAGACTCTTAGCAAACATGTTACCAATGGGTAATACTACCCTATTTCAACTGGTGGGTCCAAAGGTAGACAACTCATCCAAGCTGGGATAATAAGATTCTCACCCCCGTAAATTTAAAGACCAAAAGCCTGAGAGCTATTGGCTGAAGTTCTTGAATTTACTCTTATGCTTACCCTTCATTGTCAATTTTTTCTTTAGATTTAGTGAAGTAACTCAGTATCTTTCTAATAATTTTCCTTTTGCTACCTCAAGAGTAATGATTAATACCAAGGAATATGGATTCATATGTCATAATAAGCTAAAAAATCACTTGAAAACTTGATAAGAAAATAAATTTGCTGATATTTTTCAGAATATTAAGAAAGGAGAGTAGAAACTTCTCAACAGTATTGTGTTTTAATGCCCTCTCTGATAAATCTTTTCAACAAATATGTATTTAATGCTTGTGATATTCTGGACTACACGCTACATACTGGAGATTCAGTGGAAAACAAAACAGATTGGTCCCATTCTCTGTGGCAAGATATAGAATACAAATAAGTTTGAGTACTCTGGTGAAGTCAAATGTCTTTCATTTCGAAAGTCCATGTGTGGAGCCACACCGATGGCTTGGGAACCACTTTATCATAGCCCAGAAGACTAAGATAATAGCACATGCCACACCTCCCCACTCCCGTTTTTTGTTCTTTAAAAAAATCCCAACAAATGGAACTGGAGATTGGGGTTAAGAGTTTGGCTACAAAAATGAAAATATTTTAAGATATTTTTATCTTTACTAGCTTCCCCCAGGCGTTCATAGGTAACCAGTTATTAATAACTTAAGTGATTAAAAAATGACATTATTCCCTGATTGACAAAGTATCTTACCAGCAGGAGACAACAACAATAATAATAATAGCTACAACATAGTAACAGCAATAGCATTAATTATTCAGTGACTTTTAGCCAGGCAGTATGCTAAGAGTTTGGACACATTTGTCATTTGATCCTTGCAACAACCCTATAAAGTAGGTCTTATTGTCTCCAATTATAAGTCAGGAAATTGATGAAAACCTAAGAGGTAGAACCAGGCCCAAACTTAATTATATCTGACTTCAAAATCTCTGTCTCTAATCACTACCAAGAGAAAAAAGAAGAGGAAAGCTCAATAATCAAAAAGTAAGGATACCACACAGACCTCCAACTTCCAGTATGTAAGATGTTTTAAGCTTTTTGAAATACAATTTTTCCACTTATCCATGCTGATTTGATAATTGATGTACTGCAACATATCGATGTTTTTAAGGTCAACACAAAAGTTTTACTATAATCAGTCCTCTTTCTTAGTATTTTCACTGAAGTCTGGGATTGATCTAGAATCAATATTTGAAAACCAAATTACTTTCGTTGCTATACTCACAGTGTAAAGTTTTGGGTAGAATGGGAAATAATCAACCACTGTAGTCTCTAATGTGTATTTTTGTTTAAATCTATTTAAAGCATACCTAAAGCCTGTGGCATTCAGCTCTGTATATGTTACCAGTTTGAGTTCAGCAAGTTAACTTCAAATAGTTAAAAAATAAAACTCTAGGAAGTAAGTATCATAGAATGTGATGCAGAAACACATACAAATTTCATCTCAGTGACTGTAAATGGTGTCAACCTCTGACTTCTTTTACAAACAATCAGTACAGTGTTATATTAAACATTAGTGAAAATAATTAAGACCAATCATTCTGAAGACTTACTATAAAAAACCATCCCTTAGAAAATAACAATCAATTGTGAAGATTACAATGTGGAAAATTATAATATGAAAAAATTAATTTGCCCACATTAATAACAGCTAACCAAAACTTGGGAATTCTCTAATTAGACAGAATAAGGAATATTCTGTCTAATAGAGCAAATATAGAAATGTTACTTAAAAAAACATGTAAAAATTACAGTATTGTGTCATTAGTACTACACAGTGCCATTTTCTCAAAGATGAATTTAGAATAGTATATTTGATTTGAAGAAAATTGTACTTTTAATGGGTAGCTCAAGAAATGAAATTAATGTTTACATTTATCTGATGAATATTTGTTAGTGAATGCATATGAAGATGTTTACATTTCTATTTAAATTTTAGATAGAAAAAACGATCACAATTCAAAATTACTAAATGAAACAAAGTAAACAAAACTAGTTTCTTTTAAAACCATAAGGGACATTGTATTATAACATAATTTTGACTAGAAAAACTCTATATCTCAATCTACAAGTACATGCAGTAAGTTCAATATACATTCATTCCATCAAACTTGCTGATTTACTTGAAAGCAAATATTTACATCCATTTACAAAATACTTTGATCTATTGCTCGAACATTTCTCTAATCAGATTTTGTTTTAAGAAGACTCAGTCGGATTTTTTTTTTTTTTTTTTGAGTTGGAGTCTCACTCTGTCACCCAGGCTGGAGTGCAGGGGCACACACCTGGCTAATTTCTGATTTATTGTAGAGACAAGAGGTCTTGCCAAGTTGCCCAAGCTGGTCTCGAACCCGCAGACTCAGGCAATTCACTCGCTTTGGCCTCTCAAAGTGCTGGGATTACAGGCTGAGTCACCGAGCCCGGCCTTAGTCTGATCTTAAACATTGTTCTTCATCTTTTTTAACTGTCCTATCTCTTATCACAGCAGCATTGCAATGATGAGGAAAGACTCCCGTCAGAGGTAAAATTTCCTTAATGGAGTAAGAACCTGGTCAATATGTGATCAACATTATTTAGGTGACGTTAGAGACAGTTATTACTCTTGTGGGACTCATCACACTGATATGTCTTCATACAGAATACATCAAATAAGCATATGTTTTATTAGAGGAATATATGCACCCTTTAAAATATACATTCTGCACGCATAGTTGTCTAGTAGATTTTAAAAAGATGATGAATTTCTGAGAAAACATTCTTCCAACATGCTAACTAAAAGTTGTTTTAAACCACTCTATTCATTGCCACTATCCTCTCTCATTGGATCCCATCCAAAACATTCAAAGAATAATGGAAAAATATATATAAAAATATATTCAGAAAATAAAATTCCCCTATCTAGTATATTGCACCAATAAGTGCAATATGTTGTTGAAGAAAGAAGGGTTTACATTTTTCTTTATGGCCATTCTTTAAATCATATTCTAAAATATTGCTTAGCAGTGAAAGTAAAAATGATGGCTCTTGTCATATATGTCCCACATAAAAAGTTTACTACCATAACAATGACAGGTTGACCTTTGTTATGGAAGCCAGATAAGCGTGGTAAAACACAGACATCAGAGAGAGCTACCCATTTCTACCCTTTTGCTGACACTGAATTGTATGGTGTGACTCCAGCTGGGTTTTTGTTTTTGCTTTTTATGCTCTCACTGTTTTCAGATGAGTTCAAGTATGATTTGGATCCTTTTTTTTTTTTTTTTAACAACAAACAGTCTGAGCACAGAGAATAAAGAAATATTGGCTTTTCTGGAGGAAAAGAAATCCATCATCCACAAGACGCCATCAGTCTTGATTCCGCTATAAAGAAACATTTCCTTCTGATGCTTCTACCAAAAAAGTGTGTGTGTGTGTGTGTGTGTGTGTGTGTGTGTGTGTGTGTGTGAGAGAGAGAGAGAGAGAGAGAGAGAGAGAGAGAGAGAGAGAGAGAATTGGGTCTGTGTGTTTGGTTAAACACAAAAATAAGTAAATTTAAGATGTTACAAATTAATGTGTTCAAATTATGTTTTACCTCTCTTTACCTTTCAGCTGTATTCTACCTTCCTGTAGTCATGAACATCTATGTGTTTGTTTATGTTTTCAAAACAAAGAGTCTTACAAAACTTATCTGAACCACTAGGAGGTGGAAACACCAAATGACTAGATAGATTCATCTAGCTTCCCAGTTTATTTATATATATATATATATTGAGTTGGAGTCTCACTCTGTCGCCCAGACTGGAGGGGCAGTAGCATGCTCCTGGCCACTGCAGCCTTGACCTGCTGGGCTCCGGCGATCCTTCTGACTCAGCCTTCCAAGTAGCTGGAACTACAGGTGTGCACACGCCCAGCTAATTTTTTTTTTTTTTTTTTTTTTGCAACATAACAATTTATTGTGTGGACAACAAATGTTAATACTTTATAAACAATTCTGTTCATTAAAACCAACAAATTTACATAGACTAAATAAACTTTCAAATTTCACTGTATACAAAACCAGTGTACAAATATTCAACCATTTCTGTTCTTCTGATAGTGTGATCCATGTACAAACAGCTTTCTTCAGTTTTAAAAACTGAATCTGATTATTTACTAAACATAAACGTATAATACATATATTTTAAGAGAGTATTCTTGCTCTGATGTGTATGAAAATATTTCTTTATATTATATGAAATTACACTTATGGCTTGTAAGTATTGATAGTATGAAGATGCATCAAGATATTAATGTTCTAGCCTCATTTTCTCATTTGCATATAAGTAGTAAAACAAATGATTTCTAAAACTCTCAATGATTCCTTCTCATTTATTTCCAAAGAAAAATGTTATCCTGCTCACTCACCTCATTCCCAACTTACAGTAATGCTTAATGTGAGCCACAAAAAACCTCTTCACTTCGAACTTTTAAAGGAGATTACATATCAGTGTCCTTCATCCTCCATGAAAAACAAGAGACGAGTGCTGATGACCTACTATACAAGGATATTTCATAGCCCTAACGTACCAACAAGTGACCCTATGCCTTTACATAAACACTACGAATGAAGGCATAGCATCATGTGAGTTGAGTTACATCAATGTTGTTTACTTTTCAAAAATCCTCATATTCTGTCAATGCAAAGCCAAAATTATACAGAGAATATACTTATGCTTTCCTAAAAAACAAACAAAAATCTTCTAATGCCACTCAATATTTGATAGTTATTTCAACTTCACCTTTCAGTAAATAAGCTTCCATATAAATTGCATTTGTAAAGTTTTCAGTCCAAATACCCTAATATTTCCAATGGCATATATTTTGAATAAAGGCCAGTCCACATTCTTTAAATTTGTAAATTCTCTACAATGCACAGTCTAATGTCAAATAAAGTTTTTGCTAGTTAATGTCCTTAGACATGTTTTACATTTGTACATTCAAAAGATCTGTGGTTTGAATAAAGATAACGGTACTCTTTACATCTGTAAATTTCTCACCATGTCTCTATTGTTTATAACTAGATATATGATTTTCCAGTCATTAGAGATACTGAAAATTTAGAATATAAATTGTCTGATGTTGAGAAAACTAGGAATAACAGTGAAAAGGTTTACCTCATTCTGCCCATCTATAGGGAATCCCTAAATATAGATGCTCATATGTCAACCAAATATTGAATGAGAGCTAAAGGCTTTATCTCATTCCTCTCATTTATATAGTTTTATCTCAGTATGGATTCTCATGTGTCCAGTTACTTGTATATGAGAGCAAAGGGCTTGCCATGTTTTTCACATTTGTAGAGTTTCTCTCCAGTATGGATGATTATGTGTCCAGCAAATCCGTTGTGAGAGTGAATGGCTATGTCACATTCTTCACATTTGTATGGTTCTTCTCCAGTATCAATGGACTTATGTTCAGTAAATACTTTATGTGAGCAAAAGACTTTGCCACATTCTCCACGTTTATAGTTTCTCTCCAGTATGGCGCCTCATATGTATAGCAAATCATTT
>CAUYQG010049042.1:0-11370 GCA_963574415.1 Tarsius wallacei | reverse complement strand
AATCTTTCGTGTGTTAAATATTAAGAATCAAAAAAAAAAAAAAAAAAAAAAAGAGAGAGAGAGAGAGAGAAGAAGCTGGACATAAAATCATAGATTCTTTTCAGTTGATAGTGATGTTAAAGAAAAATACAAAATGGAGGCCACAGTTTAGATGTACCCCACTGAGGCCAACCACTCATAGCCATAGAGCCAAAATTTAAGATGTCCCGATTTCCTGGAAGTGCTAGTTCTAATCATAAACAAAACATAAAGTAAGCTTTACATCCTTGTCAGCATGATTCAGAGAACTTAAACAAGTCAGTCACAGATAAAACAATTTAAACAGCTCTACTTGCTGTAAATAGAATGTTAATGTATAACTGCAAATCACAAAAAAGGTTAAAATACTTCTTCCCTTAGGCTTTATAGACTCTGTTTTCATTGCTGTGAATGGGGCTTCTTACCATGTTTGGTTTGGTGGTTGGAAGTCTCTCCGCTCACAAACTGTTCTTTTATATGCACGATAAATTAAATAATTTTTTTTCTAACTTGATCTGGTTTTATCTTTGACATGAACTCTTGGTCATTTAGTGGTAATTCCCAGAGTACATTTCTTTGCCTCTCTTTCACTTTCTTTTTCCTTTTATTTATTTTTTGAGTCGGGATTTCACTCTGTTGCTCAGGCTGTAGTGCAGTGGCATGATCGTGGCTCTATTACGGCTCACTGCAGCCTCAACTTCCTGGGCTCAAGTGATCCTTCTGCCTCAGCTTTCTGAGTAGCTGGGACTACAGGTGTATACCATCATGCTTGGCTTATTTTTTAAATTTTTTGTGGAGATGAGGTCTTGCTATGTTGTCCAGGCTGGTCTCAAATTCCTGGGCTCAAGCAATCCTCTCACCTTGGCTTCCCAAAGTGCTGAGATTAAATGTGTGAGTCACTGTGCCCAGTCTCTTTTTCCTTTTAGAGATAGGGTGTGGCTTTATTGCCCAGGCTGCAGTGCAGTGGCATGATCATAGTTCACTGTGCCCTCTAACTCCTAGGCTCAAGCAATTCTCCCACCTCAGCCTCCCGATTAGCTGGGACTATAGGTATGGACCATCGTGCCTGGATCTTTTTTTTTATTTTTTATTTTTGTAGAGACAGGGTCTCGCTTTGTTGCCCCAGCTGGTCTCAAATGTCTAGTCTCAAGTTGTTCTCCTGACTCAGCTTCCCTATGCACTGAGATTACAGGTGTAAGCCACTGTGCCCAGTCCCCTACCACTTTATATTGTGTACTATAGCTACTATAGTTACAGCTTCAGCAAGAACTTACTGCATTCTTTTAGCTGTGACATTTAATTGTCACCACACCCTTTTCATTTTAAAAAAGATGAAACTATGTCATGGAGGTTAAAAATCTTGCCCAAGATCAGGGACAAAGACTATCTCTTTTACATCAGAGTTCTTACTTTTAACTGTTATGCCAGCTTTTCCTGAACTTCAAAAGAATCGCCAACAACCTTTACATCTGCCATAGCCACCCACATAATATTTGCCCTATCTTTTTTTTCTTTTTCTGTTTTTTAGCTCACTATGCTGCCCAGGTTGGTCTCAAATGCTGAGTCTCAAGCAATACTCCCACCTAGGTCTCCCAATGCACTTTTCAAATGGCTTTCTTTAAATTAGCTCACTTGCTTTACTCTGTTTAACAAAGAGCTGTATGTACATGTACACACACACACACACACACACACACACACACACACACACACACTGCTAGGCTGGAGTGACACAATCATGGCTTACTGCAGCTTCCAATTCCTGGACTCAAGTGATCCTCTTATGTCTCAAATAGCTGAGACATGTGCCATCACACCCAGCTAATTTTTTTTCTTTTTCAGAGATGAGGTCTTGCTATGTTGCCCAGGCTGGTCTGGAACTCCTGGCCTCAAGTGATCCTCCCACCTCAGCCTCCCAAATTGCTGTGATTATAGTCATTAGCCACCATGCCCAGCTTGCATTTTTTTTCATGTATTCAATAGTTTTCCGTGAGACTTACATAAAAAGTGTCTGTACAGGTGGTGGTCTCACGATCCTCACTGCAAGCACACATAGCTACCTCCTTCCCATGTCCTTCCCCACCTCACACTCACAATAAGCAACTATTCTACATACCCACTAGGAATGCGTACAAGAGCCTGTTCCCAGCACCTTCTACCATAGGACATTATGTGTTATTCAGTATGGGCAATCCTTTAATTACTAGAGAAGGGTTTGATATTTTTTCCATACATTTATTTGCCTTTAATTGCCTAGTTAATGCAGTGGCACACTCACAACCACCGCAGCCTCAACCTGCTGGGCTCCGGCAATCCTTCTGCCTCAGCCTTCCAAGTAGCTGGAACTACTGGTGCATGCTACCATGCCCGGCTAAGTTTTTGATTTATTGTAGAGACGAGGTCTTGCCAAGTTACCCAGACTGGTCTCGAACCCGTAGACTCAGGTAATCCTCTCACCTCGGCCCTCCAAAGGGCTGGGATTACAGGCTTGAGCCACTGCGCCTGGCCACGTTAGTGTATAATTCTATGGTTTGCTCGTCTTCAGCACACTTGTGATCTGTGCACGTTTCCATATGTATGCTGTATTTATATAACATTTAACAGTAGTCAGTGTTTTTCTGATATATCTATATGTGTCTATATACATAGCACCATTTGGCCTTTTTTTTTTTTTCTTTTTCTTTTCTTTTTTTGTGGGGGGGGAGGGTGTAGTTTCACTCTTTCGCCCAGGCTGGAGTACAGTGGCACACTCACAGCCACCATAGCCTCGATCTGCTGGGCTCAGGCGATCCTTCTACCTCAGCCTTACAAGTAGCTGGAAGTACAGGTATGTGCCACCATGCCTGGCTTATTTTTTGATTTATTGTAGAGATGAGGTCTTGCCAAGTTGCCCAGGCTGGTCTCGAACCAGCAGGCTCAGGCAATCCTCTCACCTCAGCCTCCCAATGTGCTAGGATTATAGCCACTGCGCCTGGTTTTTTTCTTTTTCTTGAGTCAGGGTCTCACACTGTTGCCCAGGCTGGAATGCTGTGGCATGATCATGCTATCGCAGCCTCAACCTTCTTTTTGACCTAGGCATTCCTGCCCTGCAAAGTCTCTCTACACTACGAGGCAGTGTATTTTTTTTTACATGGGCGGCAGCAGCAACATAAACTCAAACCTTTGCTTTTGGTAATATATATTACCAAATATATATACATATATTTCCTAGTTATTCTATTCATATTTAAATTCTTTAATACATTTGGGTATTTGTTGTGAAATGAAATTTATTTTTCCAAATTGTCAACTAATTTTAGCAAGAGCATTTGTCTTTAAATATGAATAGATTATTATACTTCTTCTTCTTATTATTATTATGTTGAGTAGGATTCTCACTCTGTTGCCCAGGCTGGAGTACAGTGGTACGCTCACAACCACTGCAGCCTTGACCTGCTGGGCTCAGGTGAACCTTCCAAGTAGCTGGAACCACAGGTGCGAGCCACTACACCTGGCTAATTTTTTTAAAAATTTATTTATTGTAGAGACGTGGTCTCACCAAGTTGCCCAGGCTGGTCTCCAAGCCCTGGGCTCAGGCAATCCTCTTGTCTCAGCCTCCCAAAGTGCTGAGATTACAGGTGTGAGCCACCGCACCTGGCCTAAATATGAATAGATTAGTTGCTCTCTTTCCTCCCTCAATTTTAGCATTTACATTTGCAAAGTGCACAAGATAGATCGATCTTTTGACTACTGTGTCTAAAGTTCTATGACTTAGTAGCATAGATGCTAGAGAATAACTTCTAGTAACATAGAGCCATAAAGAGGAGAAAGCACTGAAGTAAATACACCAATGAGATATTGTAGCTGACAAGTCTAGAAAGCCTTGAAGAACCAGCCTAGCAATGATAATTGTGTTCATACCAGTGAAGCCCAAGATATTTAAAAAGATGAAAATAAAGAAAAAGAAGTTGCTTCTTCCAGACTTGAGATATATAGCCCAGGGAAGAAATTATCAAAATAAATAAATCTAGCCACATCAGCAGCAGAGCAGTCCCTCATTTTGTGGGAGAGCTGCCACAGAAAAGCACCTTCCCCTCCCCCTGGTAGTGGGATAACAATTTGGCCCCGCGGTTCCTGCACATCCATAGATCCCTCCATTAGCACCTGATATTGACCTGGAAGCACTGCAGACCCTGACGACTGTATTGATATTACCGTGTTCATAGACGTGAATCGTCATCAGCTCTTGAGCTTCTCCCGTAATGGACACATCTAGTGAGTAAACGTTGGAATGAAGTTTTTAATCCTAGAAACTAGACCCAAAGGGGCTTGGCATGGGAGCCAACCGGAGACAATTCTACTCACTATCCCTGAATCGTGATTCTTTCCAGTGCTTCTCCAGGTCTCTTGGTTGGAGGAGCACACATTATAGCCTGCCACAGGCACTCTGTGACCTTTGCTCCTGCTGGCACCGTCTTGACCACCTGCTGCCTCTTGGAGCAGGAGCTAAGAATCCCGCCTAAGGCAGCCCCTGTGCTTCCTCCCACCCAGGTAACCTGAGGCACCTGGTTAACCTCTCAGCCCCCAGGACATATAACTTTACTTACGTCCACCCCCTTTGATCCCTACACCCAAGTGCTTCAGGAATTCTGGATACCAATTTATGACCAGTCCCTTAGCATTACTGATAAAGCAACACGTGTTTATTGTTAGGGGCAGGGGTTAGTAATGAATTCCACTTCACATTTATTACTGGGGATAGACTGCCGTTATCCACAGCATTCGTTTACTTTCTCTTTGGTCTCAGGACATTTGTTACAACCATAGTAGGTCTGGGTCTTATTTTAAATGAAGGAAATCAAGAGTGGAAAAAAAATGAAAACTGCCTTCTGTACTAATACAGACCTTTTAAACATGGTCATGACTTCCCGACTGTATGATGCACCAGGAATCTTACCGTGAATTTCATTTTCTACTAAATCTATGGCATCAAGGCCTGGTAATCTCCAGGAGCACAGAAAACCAACCTATCTTGTTCCCTAATTTAACTTTACTTATAATAGTATCCATCACTTATTGACTGGAGAAACATAGAGTGATTATGTAGAGCTATTTATTTTCTGAATAGGCAATGCATGAATTTTGTACAAGGTACAAAATTCAAAAGGTATTTTTAAAAATAGTGAAAATTTAGTATTCCTCCCCTGGTTTCCCTTCTTCAAAAACAATCACCATTGGCTGGATGTGGTGGCTCATACCTGTAATCCCAGCACTTTGGAAGGTTAAGGTAGAAGGATTGCTTAAGGCCAGGAGTTTGAGACCACCCTGGGCAACAGTGAGACCCCAACACTACCAAAAAAAAAAAAATTAGCCAGGCATAGTGGCACCCACCTGTAGTCCCAGTGACTTGAGAGGCTGAGGTGGGAGGATTACTTTTCAAGTCTGCAGTGAGCTATAATTACATCACTGCACTCCAGCCTGGGCAACAGAGTGATATTCTCTCTGGAAAACAAACCAACAAACTCTTATCAGTGTTTTTGCTATGTTCTTACAGAAATTATAACATGCATTAAATATATACACACACAGGCCAGGCACAGTGCCACATACCTGTAATCCCAGCACTTCGGGAGGTGGAGACGACAGGATTGCCTGAGCTCAGGTGTTCGAGACTAGCCTGAGAAACTTGGCAAGACCTCGTCTCTACAATAAATCAAAAAATTAGCTGGATGTGGTGGCATGCACCTGTGTGTCCAGCTACTTGGAAGGCTGAGGTGGAAGGATTGCCTGAGCCCAGAAGGTCGAGGCTGCGGTGGCCGTGAGCATGCTGCTGCACTCCAGCCTGGGCAACAGAGTGAGACTCTGACTCAAATACACACACACACACACACACACACACACACACACACACACCTATTTTGCACAAATGGTGGTATGTGATAGAGACAGTTTTGAATCTTGCTCCTTTTTTTTTTTTTTTTGAATAGGAGTCTCATTCTGTCTGTTGCCCAGGCTGGAGTGCAGTGGCATACTCATGGCCACTACAGCCTCAATCTGCTTGGTTCAGGTGATCCTTCTGCCTCAGTCTTCCAAGTAGCTGAATCCACAGGTGCGTGCCACCACGCCCTGCCAAAATTTTGATATATTGTGGAGATGAGGTCTCACTAAGTTGCCCAGGCTAGCCTCTAATCCCTGGACTCAGCAATGTTCTAACCCCAGCCTCTCAAAATACTGAGATTACAGGTATGAGTCACTGCACCTGGCTTTTTAAAAAAAATTAACAAAATATCCTTGATACAATGCTATTTTGCAAAGAGAAAAATATTAATATATATTTAGTTTTATTTTTAGATTGGAAAATATAGTTTATTTAGAAAGTAAGTTAGAGAGAGAGTAGAGATTCACCTCCTCAAGGTAGGGGAGGTGGTCAACACTATATTTAGAAGGTAAACTAGAGAAAGAGGAGATTCATCTTCCCAAGGTAGGGAAGGGGGCCAAAGTCAGGAAACATGGCCTGGCCATACCTCAAAGAGCACATGGCCACCTATAGCTTAGCAAGATAATGGCCAATATTTCACTTTAAAAACTGCCTTAATGACATACATTTTGTTTTTCTCACCTAGACAATATGAGAACTTAGTTAAAACTATTCTGGCCAGGCTGGGTGCAGTGGCTCATGCCTGTAATCCCAGCACTTTGGGAGGCAGAGGAGAGAGGTTTGTCTGAGTCCAGATGTTCAAGACCAGCCTGGGCAACTTGGTGAGATCTCATCTCTACATAAATCAAAAAATTAGAGTGGGAAACTGTTGGGGGTGGGGAGTGGCACACCTCATCAACAAGGGTACCTGCATAATGAGTATCTGTATACTTAACCCTGAATTGTACCCCATATCTTTTTTTTTTTTTGAGTTGGAGTCTTACTCTGTCACTCAGGCTGGAGTGCAGAGGCACGCAGGCTCACGGCCACCCCAGCATCGACACGCTGGGCTCTGGCTATCCTTCCTCCTCAGCCTTCCAAGAAGCTGGAACTACAGGCGCGTGCTACCACGCCTGGCTAATTTTTTTCATTTATTGTAGAGACGAGGGGTCGCCAAGTTGTCTGGGCTGGTCTCAAACCTGCGGGCTCAGGCAATCCACTTGCCTCAATCTCCCCAAATCCTGGGACTACAGGCTGAGCCACCGAGTCCGGCCTCCACATCTTTAAAATAAAATTTAAAAAACAAAACAGAATTCATACTCTTAAAAAAAAAAAGTATCCAGGCGTGGTGGTGCATAACTGTGGTTCCAGCTACTTGGAAGGCTGAAGGAGAAGGATCACCTGAGCCCAGCAGGTCGAGGCTGCAGTGGCTGTGAGTATGCCAGTGCACTCTAGCCTGAGTGACAAAGTGAGACTCCGACTCAGAAAAACAAAAACAAAAACAGCTCTTCCTGCCTTCCAATAAGAATTTTGAATATTATAAACATGATTTTTTAAAAAAGACTGTGCTTCCTAGAGGAAGGAAATAAGAATTAATCCAGAAACTCCAAGTCATCCTGGATTGGAATGTACCCCATAATTCAAAAATTCTCCCAGCACATCCTAGGTTTCAGATAGATTCAAGCATTCTTTTTTCAAAGGTCAATAACCATACGAAGAGAGTAGGGCCGCTCTCCTAAGACCGCCGGTGTTAAAAACCACATGTAGAGAGCACGTTCCTAAAATAAAGCCAAACAAATTCAAGCAGAGTCAAAGGAGCTGAGCTACGTGGTCCCCAGGACCTCTGGATTCAACCATACCTAAAGCTGAGATGAAGACAGGGTAAGGTGAGTGAGGCACTTATCTGAGGAGCCAAATTTAAGAGGATGCAGAAACAACACCGTAACCAAGAAAATAATGTTTTCAATAATATTTTTAAAAATCAAAACTAATGCCAAGAACTCCACGATGAAAAAAATGTCTATTTTTAAAATGAAAGCAGAATCCTGCTCTGAACTCGCATGTCTTACCTTACTTGGCCTCCCTCTGATACTAGTTCCCAGACATCTTGGTTGTTACGTGAACAGATACATTTTACACATTCTTTTCCCACTCAAGTTAAATTTAGTTGAGTTTCTCTCATTTGCAACTGAAAAAAGTCCTGCCTGAAGTTCCACTTCACACTGTTATTATAAGCACTACATGATTTCATGCACGTGTGGTACTCAGAGAGGCTTGGTGCACATACCAATGTACATTGTTTTGGCTTTTATTTCTAGCAATGTTGCTTCACCTCCTCTACCGTCCTAAAATACACCAACTCCTATGCAAATTTCCTGTAGATTTCCAAAATTGTAAAAACAGACCGGGCTCGGTGGCTCAGCCTGTAATCCCAGCACTTTGGGAGGCCGAGGCAAGTAGATTGCTTCGAGACCCACGTGGTCAACTTGGCGAGACCTCATCTCTACAATAAATCAAAAACTAGCTGGATGTGGTAGTGTGTGCCTGTAGTTCCGGCTACTTGGAAGGCTGAGGCGGAAGGATCGCCAGAGCCCAGCAGGTCGAGGCTGCGGTGGCCGGGAGTGTGCCACTGCACTCCAGTCCGGGCGACAGAGTGAGACTCCATCTCAAAAAAAAAAAAAGATCAGGCACAAGTCATCTTCAGGGACAGATGTCAGAGCATTCCAGAGTTTGGGAGAGGGCCAGAGAGGGCCTTCAAGGGTCACGAATTCTCTGGGGTTACTGGTGGTTGCCTAGGTGTACACAGACGTGAAAGTTCACCAATCTGCAAACTTAAGGTTGGTGTATCCACCTCACATCTTTCAGAAGAATTTCAAAACTGAGGAGACACAGTCGGGGATGCAGAGCGTGGTTTTGTAGGATGTTCTTGTCACCGTAACTCCCAGACCAGCCCTTGTTCCTCCTCTTCCAACCTCTTTTCCACCCAAGGCAGGCTGAGCTTCCTTCCTGGAGGCTCAGGGCTCTGTGCCATCCACAGCCAATCCCTAGTGTTCCTGTGCTCCGGCAGCTCCTTCTGGTTCGTTCTCTCTCTGACCTTGACAGGTGCCAGCCCTGTCCTCCTGGCCTTGGCTCTGGGCTGTTCCGACAGCACCGAGGGCCCTCACACGTCCGAACCCCTAAGCCAGATGCTGCTCTTTTAAGGACAGGCTTCTGGAAACCTCCACCTATCTGCTCCTAAGTGTGATTCCATCCACCTCCTTTCCACGTGGAGAAGGGGTTCAGAGAGGGCTTAGGCTCGGAGAGGCCAAGTGTGGAACTGGCGCCTCCGATTTCAGGCCATCACATCCCAAATTTGATACTAGTCGAGTCAGGGATGGCAAACAGAGTCATCTTATGTGCCAGCTGGGATTGACTGGTAGGGGCTGCCTGAGAAGGGTCTCCAGCCCCCCAGACTCCCCACAGGAGAGAGTGACTGAGGGATTAGTGATGTCTGCCGCATGCCATGGAGGAAATGAGAGGCAACCGTGGTGTCGAGGAAGGGAGGCCAAGCTCACTCTGAATTCCCTGCCGCCCCCACAAGCAGCTCACTCCCGCCAAACCCATCACCACCTCCTCAACTACAACAAATGCTTCTAATGACAGCTTGAGTGTATCTATTGAGCCTGTAATTACCAAGTGCAGGACACCGTGCTGAGCACATCACCTGCATCTCCTTTCAGCCTGCCCAGCCATTCTCTTATCACCATTCCAGAGGTGGGGATTCAAAGGCCGGGGGCGCCTTACCCAGGGCTGCTGACTCCCGAGGGGCCACAGTCGGCTGTGCAGAGCCAGGGTCCCTGGAACACCACATCAATGCCCCCGTCTTTCCCCACCTTCTCCACCACTCCAACTCCTAGCCTCTCCAAAGCCACCCCTCCTCAGCACCATCGCCTTCCCTCATCCCCGTAATGCAAGCGTCCTCTCCTTCCTAAGCCTCTCAACGGACCTTGGCTCAAGCTGTCTTGTCCTTAAACTCGCGCATGGGCCACAAACTTCTCCAAGTCTGGATTACATCCTTTCCTCCTTGGGGCCTCTGGGGCTAAGCCCAGTCTGGCAGAGAAAGGCCCCCTGAAAAGGATTGGTGAGTGAATAAATGCCCCCTGCCTCAGAGGGAAGCCCTTGTCTCAGGTCTCACCCAGGCAAATTCATCATCCGTCCATCCTTCCATGTCTGCGGAGTGCCTGAGAGACATAGGCCCCAAGAAGGGACAGCAGTAAATAGGATCAGTTCCTGCCCCTGGGAATTATTGTCCCTGAAGTACCCTGTGCCTACTGCTAAGATGGGTAAGCACCTAATGAAAATGGAGCATCCAGGCCGGGCGCGGTGGCCCAAGTCTATAATCCCAGCACCTTTGGGAGGCCGAGGTGAGAGGTTGCCTGAGCCCACGGGTTTGAGACCAGCCTGGGCAACTTGGCGAGACCTCATCTCTACAATAAAACAAAAAATCAGCCGGGCGTGGTAGCGCGTGCCTGTAGTTCTGGCTACCTGGAAGGCTGAGGCCGAAGGATCACCAAAGCCCAGTAGGTCGATGCTGGGGTGGCTGTGAGCGTGCCACTGCACTCCAGCCTGGGTGACAAAGAGACTCCAGCTAAAAAAAAAAAAAGGAAAATGGAGCATCCAGGAGGGTCACCTGGAGGAAGTGCCCGAACAGCATGGTCCATGTGCATTCCTCATTCTCATTTTTGCCTCTCTTTGTGACTCATCACTTTCAAGAAGACCTCCCACTGAGAGGGAGCCCTCCAGGGAAGGTTTCCTTGGGTCTCAGAAGGCACCACATGGTTCTGCAGGAGGGAGGGGCTCAGCCTGGTCCCACCCTATTCATCTGAGGTTACCTCTAATGGGACACACATCGGTTTCACTTACATTGAATGTCACTGTCCACAAAACAAAATAAAACAGCAACATTCTCTAAGATGTTTTTATTTACACTTCAGAGCAGGTGTCAGCACCTCCCACTGCCCAGCCCCAGCCCCTGATCTGTGCCTCCAAAGCTGACTGTAGTCACAGTGTAATTGGGGCCTCCTTGCCCCTGGCTTCCTCTTAGATTCAGCCAATGAGCGCCCCACAGTAGGCAGGAGAGTGAGGTCAGTATACATCACCAGCTCCTCCCTGCCAGGTCGCCGTGTCCCCTCTCCAAGGTCAAGCTCCTGGAGACCAGCCTCTCCTCTGATACAGCTGCCCTCCAGGTCTGGGGTGGTACAGCTCCCCTTTGCTGCCGGCCCTGGGTACTGCACATTCTCCTTTAATTCATGTATTTTCCACTTATTCAAGTCTCCTCAGATACCCTGTCTGAGGGTGCCGTAAAAACCTAGGACCGTGTCAATGGCCCATATCAAAAAACATTCTCGCACGTTCCACCTGGAGTAGTTTGCAGGAGAGACTAATGGAACCTGGGGGGAGGCCAGCACCCAAACCTC
>CAUYQG010049039.1:0-10156 GCA_963574415.1 Tarsius wallacei | reverse complement strand
CCGGCTAATTTTTTGATTTATTGTAGAGATGAGGTCTCGCTTGCCCAGGCGGGTCTCGAACCCGCGGGCTCAGGCAATCCACTCACCTCAGCCTCCCAAGGCGCGGGATTACAGGCTGAGCCACCGAGCCCGGCTTACCTTCTGTTTCTTGAGCCAAGACTGGACAGCCCCGAGAAAAGGAAGTAGCGGTTCCTTTAAGAGGGCCCCGCCCAGAGAAGCCCCGCCCAGAAAGTGCCACGTGCCCTAGACAGCGCACTAGAGGCAGGACTCGGACGGTTAGAGGTTCTGGCGCGCACAGCTAGAGCCGCGGCTCAGCTTGCGACAGCGATGTCGGTGTTGAGGCCGCTGGACAAGTTGCCTGGCCTGAACACGGCCACCATCTTGGTAAGTGCTAGCGGCCGCGCTTCCCCCGCCGGCCTTTCCTCCTGGACCGCGCCCCAGTCGCTCGGTACTCAGCGCGGTCTGAAGCGCCAGCGCGCGCTCCTCTGGGTAGGCGGAGTGCCACGCTCTGAACCAATCGGAGTAGCTCTCTCTAAGGCGGAGGGAGGCATCCACCAATAGGTGCGCAGCAGACTCTTCTTCAGCTTCTGATTGGTGGGTGGGCGGGGTCGAAGTGGGCGTCCACCCCGAGACTTGGTTTTCCCGCGTCGCGGGGTGGATCCTGCTTAGGGAGATTGGCAGTGCCAATAGTCCTGGGAGTGCAAACGGCAGGTCCTCAACCCGTGCTTCCTCGCGAGGGTTCACTTCTTGAGAAATGGTGCCCTCCGAGCCGCCTTCGGGTGGCCTGATCCCGCAGGGAGTGGTTCAAAGTGCCAGGCCCTCCAGAGGGACTACTGTGCCCGGGTCTCAGCTGGTCGCTTTCTCTCTCTGGGCAGTTGGTGGGCACGGAGGATGCCCTTCTGCAGCAGCTGGCGGACTCGATGCTCAAGGAGGACTGCGCCTCCACGCTGAAGGTGTAAGTATCTGCGGCTGTAGCCTGAACTCCAGCGTGGGCGTGGCGGGGTGGGGAGGCAGCCGCCAGAGGCAGGGGCGCAGGTGAGGCCGGCTGGCCAACTCCATCTTAATACAACGTCTGTCCTCGCGGGGCCTCTCCATCGTCCCGTGGAGGCTGGCTCCCGCGCGTCTTACTTAACGTGTTCTTTCCTTAGCCAGGACCCCCTTGAGCACCCGGCCTAAAGCGGCCTCCATCACTCTGTCACCACACATGCTGTTTCCCTCATAGCATTTGTCACCATAAGAGATCACCTACCCACCAGTTTGCTTGTGCCAATCAGCCACCCCCGTGGACAGCCCCTTGAGGGCAGGGACTTTGAACTCCTGTCACTGGTGAATCCTCAGAATCTTGAGCAGTGATTGGCACAGGGTAGATGCTTAATTAATCATTATTGGAGTAATCTGGTTAATTCCCCGGGCAATGTGGTCAAGCCTGTAATGCCAGCTACTCAGAAAGCTGAGGTGGGAGGATCGCTTGAGTCTAGGAATTCGAGGCTGCAAAGAGCTATGATAGCTCCACTGCACTCCAGCCTGGGTGACACAGCAAGACGTTGTCTCTTTAAAAAAAAATCTGGTTAATTCTAGATTCAAGAAGCCTTTTGAGGGGAGGGTATGCTGGAAATGTCTTGAATTAGTAAAAGTGAAAGGCAGGCAGGGATTTCCCAGTAAACATGATGAAGTGAAACTGAACTACAAAATTATCTTCCCCACAAACCTGGTGAAATGAATTGAAAAATAGCAAAGATCGGCAAGCTTCACTAGCAGCAAATAATTCTAATTCTTTAATACTCCCAAATTTGGAGAGAAAATAACTAAGGAAGTATATTTTGTTTTTCTGACTGACAAGGGAGTAGAAACAGCTGCTGTTTCAGTTAAGTGACTGAATATGTGTGAGTGTCACTCTCTGATAGAAAGATAGGGTCCACATTGAAGGAGAATGGTCCAAATCCATAGGGTATTTCCTCCATGGAAATTGGAATGCCCCTTACTAGGTAGAATAAACCCGGGTACAGCACTTGAAGAATCTCTGATGAGGGAATATAAATAATCTTTTCCCTCTAAATAAAGATTGTTCATAGGTCTGTCTGTGCTCCACCCATCTCACCAGGCTCTCAGGCTACAGAACATCTAACACAACCAGCAATCTCAAACCCATAGCTCAGAAATGGGAAAGGATTTCTAAAATGCATTGAATTAGTATCAGAGTAAATGGAAAATATGGACAAAATTACCTGCATTAAGCAAAAACAAGATGGAAAGAAGTGTCATAGGAACCATTGCAAAAAAGGGGGAAGTCACATGAAATACAAAAATCTGATGAAGGACCCACTTTAAATAAGAAGAAAACTCCTCTTTGAGTGCTCTGTGCTACTAAGAAACTTAATAAGAACCTGAACTTTCAAAAGAAACATTCAAAAATCTAATGATAAAACAACAGAAAGAGGAAAAGAGAGATTTGCAGAGCTAAGGGTAAAAGAAGAGGGCCAAAAATAATACCATTTGAGAGTTATCTAATAAATATATAGAAACAGTAAAAATCAGATGTGGTTGAAAACTTAATTATTTACAAAGAGGAATGATTTGAGAAAATTACAAGTGTTCAAAGATATAATTGAAGAAAATTTCCCTGAAATTTATGAAAAGTTGAATTTATGCAGTAAAAAGGGTATATATGTCTTGTTCAAGGAAAAATGGATATAGAACACTTAATGTCAAGTTATTTCTAGTTGAATTATTGAATTTAAGGGGTAAATAATTTTTCAGACTTTTAGTCAGAAATGCAAAGCACCTATATGGTCGTCTGTTCATTCTGTTGCCAAATATTTCCAGCTCTCTGCTTTTGTAGCACATAAAAGAACTGGGATTGCACTTCTTGTCCTCTTGTGGGTTGTGTGGAGCCATAAATAATTCCAGCCTAGTTGTGAACAAGAATTTCTATCTCTTCACTACTGAAGCATTTCATTGCCAGAGAGAGACCCTCCCAAGGTCCTTTGGCTTCCCATAGCAATTAGCAGTGTTGCAGAGTGGCAACTTTATCAGCATAGGTCTAGAGTTATAGTTAGAGCAAAATGTAAATGTATGTAATAATAACAACAATAGTATGATGTAAATGTACATTTATGAATGTTGTCCAAGTGGTAGGATGAACAATTAGGATGTCAGAGAATCAATCTAATATGGATAAAATTGAAACATACAGTTTTAAATGATGCCAACTTCTTAATTTTTTCATAATCTTTTTAAAAATGAGCTCTTTTAGAAAATAATGTCTTGTGATTAGAAACAGTTTAGTTGGGCACAGTGGCTCACTCCTGTAATCCCAGCACTTTGGGAAGTGGAGTTGAGAGGATTGCTTGAGCCCAGGGGTTCGAGACCAGCCTGGGCAACATGATGAGACCTCATCTCTATAATAAATTAAAAAAATTAGCCGGGCTGGTGGTATGTGCCTGTAGTTTCAGCTACTTGGAAGGCTGAGGCAGAAGGATCACTTGAGCCCACCAGATTGAGGCTGCAGTGGCCATGAGCATGCCACTGCACTTCAGCCTAGGTGACAGAGTGAGACTCCTACTCAAAAAAAAAAAAAAAGAAACATAGTTTATCCAAAGTTCGTCTACTTTTTTCAGTTCAACTTTAGTTTTTTGTTTCTATTCCCTTCAGGTTAAATCAAACTAATACAGTTTTCTTATTTTTAGATTATATCTATTCTGTTGTCTGAATATGTATACGCATTATATACATGAAGAGATGTTTATAAAAATATTCTAATGTTAGTAGTAATTTCTAGGCAGCTGAACTTTTGAGGGTGTGAGTTTTCTGTAAATGCCTTCAGGTTTGACAACCAGAGACCAAGTTCATATGGGAATGATTTGCCCAAGGTCACATAGTAATTGACAGAACTGGAACATGAGCCCACATAACTCTCACTCCAAAAAGATTCAGTCTTAGTTCCTAAACCTCACAGTCCAGTACTCTCTCTTCTAAGCCTGATCTTCCAGCATGCAGTGTAGCTGGCTAGGCCCAAGCCATCTTATATCTAACCTCCCCCTTGCCAAGGTGGTTACTATGAACAGAGCCTCTTTCTGGTGGGGTTAATCAGACAGGAGTGATCTGGCTCTGTTCTGCCTCAATGCTCACCCAAGGAGTCTTGACCACAAGAACATTAGGTGATGATGAGGAGCCTTGACGTCTCTTCTCCCATGAAGGACAGCATGCAATCGGTCACTGTGAGGGGAGTACAAGTATCTTTAGTCCTGCAATTTCTTATTTTTTCAGCCACTTGGCAAAGTCCCTCCCTTTGCCCTCCAATGTGAATCGGCCCCGAATTGACCTGATTGTGTTTGTGGTTAACCTTCACAGCAAATACAGGTAAGAACCCGAGGACGGGTGCTGTCAGGGCTCAGGCAGACCTGGATTAGAGTGTACTGGGACAGTTACCTCACTTATGATGAGAAGGGGAAGAGGCTACCTGGGGTCAACCTACAGGGTGAGGAGGGAAGAGCCTGTGGCCAGTGCCCGGTGTTTAAAAAACACTGATAAATCCCAACACTGTCATTTGTTCATTTAACTAATGTTCTCTGAGGTTAGAACTAGTCAGCAGAGGTTTAGGCCCATGACGGATCTGAGAAAAAGCTGAAATGTGCCATGATTGCCACAGGATCTCACGTCAGCAGATCTGTTGCTCTTTGGGTTAGGCTTTTATGTTCACCAGAAGGGATGCTGGCCCAGTGTTTGGCAAGGTCCTGCTCTGCAGCCACCCTTAGGGGTAGCACAATTGTTGCCGTTGGCCTCAGGCTGAAACCCTGGCTTGGACTACCTGAGCAAGATGGCTTTTTGGCCAGGAGACATCAGATTCCTTCCTCAGTCCCTGGACACCGACGAATAAAATCCTCGACCCAGGAGGTCAGACTGCCCTTGTTTGGGGAGGAATAAAACATTTTATACAATTGGATGAATAGACCTGTATAACCAATAAGAAAAGTACTTTGGCAATATTCATCTACATTTTCAAAAGAAACATACTGTGACCAAGCTATTCTTCTAGGATCTGTCCTACAGAAATATTTGCTTGGATGTACAAGGATGTATGTAAAAGAATGTTTGTGCCACAATATTTACAATAGTGAAAATTGGAGGTGGCTTAATTCCTGTCACTGGGAAATAGTCAGATTGTAGTATAGTATATAGTCATTTGGAAGAATGTAACAGATTTCTATGTAGTGGTAAAGGGTTTGATAATATGTGGGGCCTAACTAGATGCTTATATGAGGAGAGAACCAAAAAAACAAAACAAAACTGGAATTATCTTTTGGAGGACAGGCCCTTTGTAGAATAGGCTTCATGTGCTAGGTAAGTGTTCTAAGAACCTATCAGTGTACCAGCTAGCATTGTTGTGAGAGGCTGCATTCAGCTTCTCAATTTTTTTTTTTTTTGAGATTCTTTCAATGTTTGCCCATTTCATGATGGGTGATTTTTTTCCGCCATGACAACATACCTGCCCACACCATACTAAGTGTTTAGCAGTTTTTGATCAAAAAAATGTTATGACTCCCATGCCCCACCCTCCCTATTCACCCGATTTCTCCCTGAGCAATATTTTTTTTTGTTTCCCCAATGGAAAAATTTTTCAAAGGGAAATGTTTTGCTGATGTGGCAGATGTGAAACAAAAAAGTGGCAGAAGCACTAAAAGGCATCAAATTTGACGAGTTCAAAAACTGTTTTGAGCAGTGGAAAAAGCCTCTCAATAGGTATATTGCATCAAATGGAGAATGCCTTGAAAGTGACTGAAGTTTAAACATGTAAGAATAAATATACAATTTTTTATAAATAAATTATGGTTTTTGAGAGTCTCCTGTTTATATCACTGTCTATTTGCATATGAAAAAATTCTTAAAGAATTATACCCCCAACTGTTGGCAGCAGTTTCCTCTGGGGAATTGAGAGTAAAAGGTGGTGCTGAGAGAGAAGGCCTTTACATTTTTCTTTTTTTTTTGAGTTGGGGGGGGGGTCTCATTCTGTCGCCCAGGTTGGAGTGCAGAGGTGTGATCACAGGTCAGTGCAGCTTCATCCTCCTGTGCTCAAGCAATCCTTCCACCTCAGCCTCCCAAGTAGCTGGAACTACAGGTGTGTACCATCACACCTGGTGAACTTGATTGATTTATTGACTGATTGATTGAATGATTGATTGAGACGAGGTCTTGCTATGTTGCCCAGGCAGTTCTCAAACTCCTACGCTTAAGCAGTCCTCCTGCCTCAGCCTCCCAAAGTGCTGAGATTGCAGGAATAAGCCACCATGCTCAGCAGGCCTTTACTTTTTAAGTATACATTCATATTTACCATCTGATTATTTTACAGGCATCAATTGCTTTGTAATTAAAAGTAATTTTTTAAAAAGACAAAGTAGTCTGGGCTCGGTGGCTCGGCCTGTAATCTCAGCACTTTGGGAGGCCGAGGCTAGTGGATTGCCTGAGCCCACAGGTTCAAGACCCACCTGGGCAACTTGGCAAGACCTGATCTCTACAATAAACAAAAAATTAGCCAGGCATGGTAGTGCACGCCTGTAGTTTCAGCTCTTTGGAAGGCTGAGGCAGAAGGATCGCCGGAGCCCAGCAGGTCGAGGCTGCAGTGGCCGGGAGCGTGCCGCTGCACTCCAGTCTGGGTAACAGAGTGAGACTCCAACTAAAAAAAAAAAAAAAAAAGACAAAATATTTCTCCATGACTGTTTTCTGTCCCTCTTCTCTCATTCTCTGGCCTTGTTAAGATCAGAAAAGCTGGGGCTCTGCTTTCTCTGTTGAAAAGTTTTGTCCTCTGGTTTGTTTTCTCAATCTGGCCTGGCCACCCCAGCCTCCAGAACACAGAGACGTCTCTGCAGCATGTGGATGCCAACTTTTTCTTGGGGAAGGTGTGCTTCCTCGCCACAGGTGGTAAGTATGTCCCTGGCCTACCCCAGCCCACTCCCAACAGTTATAAACTCCTTGCTGGTGATGGAAAGAACATATACTTTGGAATCTGACCTGTTGATAGTCTTTCTAAAAGTGACTCTGAGTAGATAATTCTGCTCTTGCTTGGAGTTGCCTAGTGGCCGCCTGTAGCTTTCAGAGTAAGATCCAAACTCCTCTAAAGACACAGAGTGCTTTGCAGTTTGGCCTCTGTCTTCTTGTCTGGTCTTATCTCCTGTTACTCTCATTCTTTGGGTCTGCTTATAATTCTCTGAAAAAGCCCTGCTGTTCCTGAGACTTCGTAATATTAACAGTGGAAATAATAATAGCTAACCTTTATTGAACTCTCACTGTGAGCCAGATACTGTAGTCTGTAGTTGCTTTGTCTTTTTTTTTTTTTTTTGAGTTGGAGTTTCACTTTGTTGTACAACCTGGAGTATAGTGTCATTATCACTGCTATAGCAGCCTTGATCTGCTGGACTCAGGCCATCCTTTTGCCTCAGCTTTCCAAGTAGCTGGGTCTATAGGTGCGTGCTGCCATGCCCAGCTAATTTTTCTTTTTTGTTGTTGTTTAATTGTAGAGACAAGGTCTCGCCATGTTGTCTAGGCTGGTCTTGAATTCCTGGGCTCAAGCAGTTTACCCACCTTGGCCTCCCAAAGTGCTGGGATAACAGGCATGAGCCACGATAACCTGGCTGCTTTGTCTTTTATATCATATTAATCTTTGGGGTAGATATTATTATCTCAGTTTTATAACTGAGAAAATGGTCATGAAGTTAAGTAACTTGCCCAAGATCCCCTATCAAAAAAGTGGTGGGACACCTGGGTAGTTCTATTCTAGAGGCCATCTTCTTAATTATTACTTTATGACTTCTCTCAAATGCTTTTTTTCCACTTCTTTGTCTTGCTCACCCCTACAAATACCTCAAAACTCACCTCTGGCACTGATGATACGTCTGACCTGTCTGCCTCCCCAGCTGAACTGTTAACTCCTTAAGGGGAGGGCCTGGCATAGATTGTTCTCAATAAGTGCTGGTGGAAAAATGAAGGCCTGGTAACTTCTAGATATCAGCTCACTCACTGTCTAGAGTAACCCAGCAGGGTAGGAGCTATTATTATCCTCATTGTCAAGGTGATCTTGACTACCCAGAAAAGAAGGTAAAACAGGATTGTCACTCCATTAACTAGAAAGAAACTGAGACCCAAAGGGGGGAGGTGAATGAATGACTTTGCCTAGTGCTTCCTGGATTCCAGACATGAAGGTAGAGATTGCAGCTGTAGCACTCACGGCTTTTTTGCAGCTGGGCGGGAGAGCCACTGCAGCATTCACCGGCACACCATCATGAAGCTGGCCCGCACCTACCGAAGCCCCCTGCTCTTCTGTGACCTAGAGGTGAGGACACTGATCACAGTGGCCAGTGGGGGAAGGGCACTCAGCACATAGTGGGCACATCAAGAATGCTTATTGAAGGATTGCGTCCCCAAGTGAGGGGGCCTCTCATGTGGAGGGAGACACAGGATCCTGGTTTGAATTCTGGCTTTTCTACTTACTGGCTATGACCTTGAGTCGGTCACCCTAAGCCTTGGGGTACAGTAGTATAAAGTAGGGGTGATGTGCATTTATCTCGACTGCCTGTTATTTGCCAGGCTCTATCATTTGTTGCCCTGCCTTTTCTTTTACTTATTTTCTCTATATTGATAACTATGTCTTATGTGTTTGTGGATTCGTGTTAATATCTCACTCTCCTGCTGGGTGGAAATGCTTGCGAGGCCAGGCATCATGGCTGTCCCATTAGCCAGAACATCTTCATGTCTCCTGGCCTTGTCTCCTGGCAGTCAGGATACCTGACTTGCTCTTACCTTCCTGGATTGCAGCTGTTGTCCAGTACAGCCTAGGCCAGGGCACCCAGCAGGCAGTAGAGATGTTTATTGTGTGGGTGCATAGATGGTTGGCTGGATGCACATGGTGTTGGGTCTGCTCTGTCTAGCTTCTCTTGCTGTCTCTCATAAGGTGAGCCTGACCGTGAGAGTAACAAAGCAAATTTCTGTTTTTCTGATATGTTTTGCTCTTCATCCTCTTTTTTTTTTTTAAGTTAAAAAAATTTTTTTCTCTCTATTCTATTTCCTTCTTTCAAAAAAAATGTTTCTTTTTTTTTTTTTTTTAAAGTTGGAGTCTCACTCTGTCGTCTTCATCCTCTTTTTAGGAAGGATGACTCCTGATGACTTTTTGCTAAAGAATCCTCAGCAGGAGTTAAAGTGCTCCTCCTGGGAGGTGTGCAGAGGGATCCCAGGCCCTGGACTGCCCCACTCATGCACCAGTCCTGCTCAGTTACTTTAGAAATCTGTTGTGAGATTGGTTGTGAGGCTCATTTTGAAGATTTGTGTTTCTGCTCTGTTCTGGGTCTTGCACCTGTTCCAAAGGCAATGTGATATAATGTAGAGAGAACAGATTCAGCACATGATCCTTCACCACCATCGAGACCAAATGTTCTTTTTTTGAGTTGGAGTCTCACTCTGTCGCCCAGGCTGGAGTGCAGTGGCACGCTCATGGTGTCACTGCAGTCTCGACCTGCTGGGCTCAGGTGATCCTTCCACCTCATCCTTCCAAGTAGCTGGACCTATAGGGACTCTACCACATCCGGCATATTTTTTGATTTATTGTAGAGACGAGCTCTCACCAAGTTGCCCATGCTGGTTTCAAACCCCTAAGCTCAGGCGATTCTCTTGCCTTGGCCTCCCAAACTCCTGGAATTACGGGATTGAGCCACAGCGCCCAGCCTAGACCAGGTGTTCTTATTCTGAGGTCAGTGGACCCTTCTGGTCTGAGGGCAGAATTAAGGAGATTCTATAAACTGGAATGAAGGAAAAACTTACTTCCTTTTTTCCTAATAATCTCTAAGTGAAACTAAGCATTATGAAGGTAGGCAAGAGATGTCAGTAATATTTTCAGGGTCTGTGACTGTTACCAGTAGAAATGGCAGGTGTTAGCCGGGCTCAGTGCCTCAGCCTGTAATCCCGTGCTTTGGGAGGCTGAGGTGAGTGGATTGCCTGAGCCCGCGGGTTCGAGACCCGCCTGGGCAACTTGGCGAAACCTCATCTCTACAATAAATCAAAAATTAGCCGGGCGTGGTAGCGCGCGCCTGTAGTTCCGGCTACTTGGAAGGCTGAGGCGGAAGGATCGCCGGAACCCAGCAGGTCGAGGCTGCGGTGGCCGGGAGCGGCCACT
>CAUYQG010049037.1:0-25154 GCA_963574415.1 Tarsius wallacei | reverse complement strand
TGTAGTGAAAGTTTATATTTAAGTATATGTAGGTGATTTATAAGTTTGCTTTTTAGGGTTTGGGATACATATTAAAGTTTTAGTATATAAGAAATTGAAAGGTTTAGATGTAGAATCTGAGAGAGTAAAACAGATTTTATCTAACAACCGAAACTACAAAGGGGGCCTGAAAGACCAAGAACCTCATCCATGCAAAAAGAAACATCTGCACTTGGTGCCAGGTGTGGAAAAATCTCCAGATACATATTCTTCCACACAAAGACTGCTCCAAAGCCCTGGGACAGTGACTGTTGATATGGAGATAACCTGTTTCCCTGAATGATTTGAATAAGGAAGTTAAGTTTGTAAAGAGTAACATTTGTTTAAAAGGTTATAATATGTATTAGTTTATTTAGGATATGAGTTTTGTTTTAAGTAGAGTTGTTTAATGAGAAGCTTTATAATTTTGTAATTTTGAGATTTTATATTGGCGGGTTACGGGGACTTTTTTACAGGATAACGTCATCATGTCGGGATTACGTTGTTTTGGGTGTAAATAGTCTCCACCCTTAGAACATTGGTCAAGCAAAAAAGAGAATATTTAAACTTAAGCATCGTCTTAACATCACAAAAAGAAACCATGTAATTTCCTGTAAGTGACTCATTTTGTAGTGATGATTTTAACTTGCTCCATGGCAGCGACTTACAGGGAATATCTCCCTTGTAGAGAGAAATATAAGCTCGCAACTAGCCGCAATAAAATGGCATCTACACCCCTTTAACAGGTGTCCAGTCTTTCTCTCTTCTCCCCTTTTTTCTTCCCCTCAAACGCCTATGCCGTCTCCATCTTTTGGGGTACCCCTTTGGATTATGTGGGAGCTGGTCTCCGACATTCAAACATATTTTTTCTGCTAAAATTTCCAAAATTACAGTGAAGACTTGTATCTTGGAAAGAAAACAGGACTGAGAACAAGAAGCAAATACTAATAATACCTTTCTTGAACACACATTGCTTTATTGAGTTCTTTCAATAGTTTTATGAGGCAGGTTTCAACGTTCCCACTTTACAGATAAGGAAACAGAGACTTAGAGATGTAGAGAAGGCAGCCCAAGGTCAAATTTAATAGGTAGCAAATCAGTGATTCAAACCCATGACTGCCTCATTCTGAAGTCCACTGCACTTTATAGCTTCTTGCCTGGCTTGCAAAAAAGTTATGAGGTGGTGTGGATATTACTTTCCTTCCTTGAATCTTAAACTTCTTTTAGATTCTACCCTGAAGTAACTTAAAAAGGCTTACCTCAAGCATATCATGTATGGAGAGAGTGTGTGAGGAAGCAAAGAAGAAAGTGTTCAGCCCCCATTTCCTCTTAATTCCCTCCTCTACTTCCAGAGCAGTTCAATTATTAGCTATTTAAGATTGCTCTTCTTCATGAGAATTTTTTGAAGAATGGTACCAATACTTTTAAAAGGAAGGGAGGAGGGTAGGGGAGGATAAAGGGACAAAGGAGGAAAGTGGAAGGGATAAGAGAAACTGAACACCATCATGTGACTTTATTGTGTCACTTCTAAGGATTTTGAAAGTTTTAACACTCTTTAATGGGGAAAATCCAGAAGAGATTGCACATTTATAAACTATTTTATAAAGTACTTCATAAGCTAGGTTGCATCCATCAACTTTTATGGTGCAATTCCCAAATCACAGTGGTTTACAGTAACCAGTGTTTATTTCTTGCTCATATTACTTGTTCTACACAGATTTGGCTATGGTTATGCACCACACTGTTTTCATTTTAGGACCTAAATTGAGGAAGGAGCTTCTATCCAGGACATGTAATTTTGTGCCAAAAAAACAAAAGAACAATGATGATTCATGAGATAATGTTTAAAGCTTCTGTACAGCAGTGACTGGTGTTAATTTCAAGCCTGATAGTCAAGGATGGTAAGAACTTTTTCTGTACATAAAGTGGCAGCAAATAACTAGAAACAATAATATTTGTTGCACGTCTTACCCATTCTACTCTTGGGTCATAAATTTTTGTTTCTCTTTCTTCCTTAAATAACATACACTCTCCCATTTTTCAAGGAAGAGACTCCAAAATACAATCTGATCATAGCATCATGCTCAATGTTTAAAATGTTGTTATGTTATCTATATCATGGCCTGATAGGGTTCCTTTGGATCTAGAGATTTATGAATTTAAAACAAAAGTTTAACCAAAGTTAACTGTGTCCCCATCACACATGCACAATAGGGACACATAATCACAATAAATAGTCCTATTAAAAAAGAGGAAGATGAGAGGTCCACTGCAGTCACTGGTCTACAGTAATTCTGAAAATTTTCAGTAATTTTAATCAAACTTTGCAAGAGCTTCCTTCCTGGGTACAAGGAATGTTCCTTGATTGAGCCCTGGTTTTGCTCCCTGGTAGTCACTTGCTAGACACCCCATTGGTTATTGACTCCACACTCTGAGTGGGCCTTCTTTTCCCATGATCGTTCTTGGCTACATATAAAGACAGCATTGGAAATGTTCCTTTTTGAGAGCTATTATAGCTTCTTCAGCTCAATTCCTGCTGTAGAAAATTGGGAGAGCAAAGTTGTTTTAAATCTCAAACAGTCACAGTCTCTCCCAATCCAGGTTGTGGCTCTTCTAACAGTACAGTTTTCTCTAAAACATAGTTAGCTGTTCATCTACTTGATTCCAGCTGGTGCTTTGTACAAACAGCCACAACTATAACTTTTATGAGATATATCTCTCTTATAAAACAAAGAAACAGAAAGCAATGAAAGACAATGATACAATGTACCATGCAGAATAAGACAGCAGGATCCAATAAGTCATATTGAAGGGTTCAGGTACCACAATCTTCTTATGGGTGTAAATACAGTTTAAAATAATTCTGAAATCCTGTAAATATACAGGGTCAAATTTAGATTCCTTAGTACTAGAGTGATTCTTCTTAGGTAGTGTGCTAGCCTGTGTCCCTTTTTTTGATACCTAACATTTAGCCACTATCCTTTTTCTGTTTCCTTCTCAGAGATTGCTTCAAATGCCCTTAATGAGAGAGCAGCTGACTGGATGAAATGATGTCTCTTGTTCAACATTTATTAGGCCAGCAGTAGACACCTGAACTGAGGAGTTAATCAAATTTCCTTTTGAGAATTTGGTTTGAAACTCAGGCTCAAGTTCATCTCTGTTGGAAGTTTGAACAAGAAGATCATCTGTCAGTTATGACATCCTAGGCACAGAGAAGCCAACAGTCTGGAAAAAGAGAAACAATGATGAAATACATATACTGTTGGAAGCAGAAAATCTGTCTGCCCTTAAGTTCTGTGATATATTCCTATCCAGAAAGTTATTCCTTTTTTTGAGCTATATTATGTGGATTTCTATAACTTGCAACCAGATGACCATTCAGGAAACCTTTTTAACTTAAATTCAGTTTCCTTCTATAAATTCTTCTTGAACTTCAATATATATGATACTAAGAGTTCCACAAGAAGAAAAACATAAATAAGACAAAATAACAGTACTCAAAGTACTTAAAAGCTTATTTGGAGATTAGTACACAAATTCCCATATGAAAATATTACCAGATGTATATAACATTCTGTGGCAATTCAAAAGATAGTGTGATCACATCTTGAAAGATCAGGAATTTTTTATGAAAAAGGTATCATGGGAATTGAGATAATGTTATAGAATGATTAAAATATGAAAAGAAGAGATGATAGAAAACTTCAGCTGGAGTGAATGGCAGGACTAAAAAAATTTGGAATGTGTATGAAAATTTGGAATATTATTTGTCTAAAGTATAGGGAATACCTTGGGAAGAGGAGGCAAATATTATAAGTCCCTTAAATACAGACCTTCAAGTTGCAATCTTACAAAGACACCAAGGTTTGTTCGCATATGCAATCACATTAAGATCGTTCATGTGTCTGGCATACATTGTCATGTGTGGTACTATAAGATTAAAAATGTTTTCTTTAGTTTTGCTTTTGTTTTTATGTATTATTTGTGTGAAAAGCAGCATAAACCTATTACAGTACTGTACTATATAGCTGATTGTGTTAGTTGGGTACGTTAGACTAACATTGTTGAACTTATGAACAGATTGGACTTATGAATATACTCTCAGAACAGGACTCATTCATATGTAGGGGGCTTATTGTACTTAGAAAGATAGTTTGGAATGTGGTTACAAAGGATAGTAGAGTATCTACTTAACTAATTAGATAATAGAAACCCACTGAATGAAATAATATACTCTTTCAGAGGCATGGTCCAGCAGCAATGCATATGGTAGGTTTGGATGAGAAAGAAACTATAGACAGAAGAATCAATCATTTGTTGAAGGAAGCCATAACGTCTTAAGCCAGGCAGTCTCAGTGTTAACAGGAAGGAAGTGTATAATTGGAAAGAGAGTACAGCCAGAAGGGCTGGAAGACCATACAACTGACTCGATATGGACACAAGTTGGAAGGGATTCAAAGAGGAAAATGCTTTCAATTTCACCACAGGAAGTAAGAACAAGAATGAGGTGTTAGAAGCAAGAGGAGTTCAGTTTGGATCTTGCTGGATAAAACTGTCAATGGGACATCAAGGTGGAGATAGATAACATGGTAGGTCATTGGATATTGGGGAATCCTAGAACTTCAATCTAGGAGAGTACTTAGATATCGTTTTGTACACCTTCCATATTTTATAGACAAGAAAATTAAGGTCTTAGTGCTTCACCCAAAATGATAAACCTTGTAAACATAATCCAGGAAATCTGTTGACAGATATTTAAGAAATGATAATTCAGGGTTGACTGAGACATACAAATTTCCAGACTGAGCAAGATTTTTTCAGTCAGTGTGGGAAGTGTGTAAATGCTGGTCATTGGCAACATGACATGCCTGCTGTGTGCTAAGTGCCACACTAAACACTGTGTAATGCTTCAAAAGACATGAACAATACAGACACCATGTGCCTGGGGAAGCATGGTGCTCTAATTGGAAGGGCAGTCCAATGTCATGCGAACAGATCTCACTGAAGGATTCCAACCCAGTATGTAAACAGAGAGACCTGGAGCTCTTGGATTATTCAAGGAGAAATCTTTCTAAGTGTTCCCCAATCCAAAATCAGACAAAAGGAGAAATTATAGTACATATTCACATCAAAACCAAAATTAATAATTTTGCAAACTATATTCTATCAATAATATTTTATTGTTAGAGGTTGGGAGTGACTTGTTTTCTTCATTCAGAGTGGTTACATTCTGTTTCCTGAACTTATATCCAGAAAAGTTGGTGGTATTAAATATGTTCTGGGAATAACTAATTTTTGAAATAACAAGTTGAAATTGATGCAGTAAATATCATATATTATTTGTCCATTTTTAGATTTTAGAAGCTGTTACACTATTTCAATAAGAAATTGGTATTTTTAAAACAGAAGCAGAAAAAAGAGAATTATCATTAAATTTTATTAATGTTTATGCATTTACTATTTTAAAATGACAAAACTTAAATATATTTATTTGAGAGATTTATCCATGATATATAATTGGCTTATATATTTATTGTTAAAAAGTCTTAAATTACAAATGGAAAACTATTTCGAGTAATGCAGTAGAAGTAGTCATAGAAAATTTGGAGCGGTTTCTAGAATAACATTCAGTCTTTAATCTAGTCACCTCTGACCTTCACATCTGAAAGGAATCAAGAAGAGAAGATAGATGAAACTTTAAAGTAAAATTCTCATCCGTGACCACATAGGCACTCTTTTGATGTTTATTTTGACCTATTTACATGCAAATGAAGCAGGACTCTGTCCACTTTAATTTGAAATTTTTGCTCCAACAGCTGAGATTTTGCCTTCTTTATCGGGCAATGTGTTCTTATGCCCAGGTTTTATGCAAAGAGATGGAGTTTGCCTTCTCTCATCAGCCTCTCAAAAGGCCACATCGAAGGACAAGAGGAAAAACACCTCACACAACATCTCCACTGTTAGGAACATGTGGGAAGCCAAGTTTTCTCTCTGGGACAAAGCTTTAGAGGGTGCCCACAGTTAAAGAGACACACAGATGGTGCCACTTAAGACCTGAATAGGGCATTCTTCATGGTTCCACAATGTGTTTCTCTCAGAAGCAGCATTTCTAATCCTGCAGGTTATCAGAATGTCATAATTGTTTGGGCCAGAAACACCTACACAAGCTCTCACACAGAAAGAAGAATGCACATAAGCACAGCTCCTTGATCAAACATATACTAAAGCGCTTTTTTTCCCCCACTGATACTAATGACTCATTTTCTGCATTGGAAAAAAAAATCCATTCTCACAAAGGTCAGGGTCAAAATCTTGAGGTAGGCCTGCCAAATAGAAAATCTCTACCAGGAAACATCTTTATCTTCTTGCAGAAGGATTTGTGGCTACAGAATAACACTCAATATGCTCCAAGGTCACCTGCAGGGAAAGCAAAGAGAGTGATTTTTTTTTTCTACCAGTGCAAAGAAAGCACAATGACATATGTCCAAAAAGCAGTCAGTTCAGTATGCTGAGAGGTAATAAAGAATGTGGCAGTTGAATTTTTGACTGGAGAACACTGACACTGCTTTTCTGCCACTCAGTATGTTGGTAACTTAAGCTCACAAATTCCACACTATTAATAAATAAAATAATGTTCCTAAAATGACTTCAAAGTACAAAATAAAAACTGAATTTGAAGCGAGTAAACTGGAATTAAAGTTTTACTTAGATATTTACTTGATGTGTAATGTTGGATAGTTTTTATCTGGGCACATCAGATTCCTCTTTGAAATATTAATATTAGTTGAACCTGTCGAACAGCATATGCCAAATTATCAACATGGGTCAAATATTGATTTCCTGGAAGTTAGGAAGCTTACAGAATCAGCTGGGAGTCTGGAGTCCCATGCTTGGGAACAAAAAGAAAGCAAGGGAGGTGGGGTCTGAGAACACATATTAAGACGAGACTGCCTGGTTCTAAGCCTGTTGGGGTCACCATTGCTCCCACTCATTGGACACAAAAAGCTGCCACCAGAATGACTTTCTACCCACCCCTGCTTCTTTGGAGGGGACCAATCCTGAAGCCACATTCTTGGCAGAAGCACCGGATTAGTCACATTCATGAAGCAGCTTCCAGAGTTATGGAAGAAGAACTTTTGTCAACTCTTCACAGCTACCTCAGAGACAGGTCTAGCCCAGCCAACCAGTAAGAGTCACACAAGAAGGATTTCTGAAAGATTTGTTCAAATGCCCAATTCACCCCCCTCAAAAGAAAACAAATCACTACGTCCTTTTCATAAGATAATTTTAAAAATAAAGTTAGAAAATGCATATAAATTTTATAAATTGCTGAGAGCAACTTTCTTTGATATGAAAGAAATGGAAAGTATTTATTGAGTGCTGTCTATGTTAAGAGCAATTATACTTAGGAAGCCAGGTGAAGGGAATATATACATATATCTAATATGTATTACACATATAAATAGGAAATTATTTTGCATGGTGTTAATAAAGCTTTATCCCTTCCATGTTAGCAACAAAAAAATGGTTAATTTGGTACCACTTGTCATGCATAGAGGTTAGAAATCTAATATAGAGCGGGCAGGAGGAAAAATGGAGAAGGATTGAATGAGGAGAAAAATAGGGAGTTGGAGACACCATGAGAAAAGAAAAGAAGTGGGATAGCACTGTGGTAGATTTGGAACCCGTAACTACTTTCTTGAGGTTCATGAATTACCAACACAGAGGGGAGTGGCAGAGAACAAGAGGAGGAATAGTGACCTGGCCGCAAGTTGACCCTGTGCACTGAAGAGAATGGCAGAAAAGTGCTTAAGAGCTCACAAAGTGCAGTAGGAATGAGTGGGGGCAGGTCAGGGCAGGGGGACCTAATTATAATTCAACAAGGTCAAAGACCAGCATAAGGTCAAAGATCACCTCATCGAATATTGGAAAAACATCTTGTAATGAGGGTCACCATGAGAAAGGGCAATAAAAAAGTACCCACTTTTGAATCCTACTGTGGTATATTCACTGGTTATAACCTTAGAGCAACATGCTGCCTGATATTCACATATCAAAAACAAGAATTTTAGAAATCAGATGGCTTATAACATATTAATTTTTCTTACATTTATGCCTGCCCAATCTTATACAAAATTTCAGAAGTATATGGGACACATTTTTTTTTAAACTTTTTGTTTTGAAGTAATAACTTTAAGAAGTATTGAAAGAGTAGTCCAAAGAACTGCTGCATATGTCTTCACCTAAATTTACCAGTTATTACTATTTTGCCACACTTGTGCTATCATCAACTATCATCTATCTATCTATCTACCTACCTATCTATCTATCACCTATCTATATCTATCCATCCATTATGATCTATCCATCTATCATCTACCTATTGATATCTATTTATCTATAATTTTCCTGAACCATTTCATAGTGTGTTGCATGTATAATGAGGATTTTAAAGAGTATTTGAACAAATATTTTATGAGAACAAGTAAAAGAACAAATATATATTATAACATCACAGTAAAATTATCAAATATAAGAAATTTGACATTGATAAAATGTCAAGGATATTTAATATACCATCCATATTTAAATTTCACCAGTTATCTCAATAGTGCCCTTACAGCTATTTTTCTTTTTCTGTATTATGAAGCCAATCAAGGTACACATATCATACTCAATTACTCAGTCTCCTTTTTCTCCTCTCATCTAGAAAAATTTCTGTCTTTCTTTTTTATGACACTAACTTTTTGAGAATATACTGTCTCAGTTTGAGTTTATCTGATGCATTTCATGATTAGATTCACCTTGTGCATTTTTGGTAGGAATAGGATATAAGTGGTGCTTTTTTTCAACATATCACATCAGAAGGCACACAGGTCAGATTTGTCCCATTGGTGATAGGTTACCAGTCACTGTGATCACTTAGTTAAATTGGTGTCTACCACTTTTTTTCTACAATGAAGTTACTTCTTTCTCTTATCAATAGATATGCTGTGGGGACATATTTTGAGACTATGCAAACACTCTATTCCACTTTAAACTTTCACTCACTGGTTTTAGCACCACTGATGATTCTCAGCTGAATTAGTTGTTACTATAATGTGTGTAAAACACTGATTTTTCTACCTCCATTTTTAAATACTTATTCGTTGGTATCTTTTTGTAGAAAATAACTTTTTCTTCTTCTTATTTGTGTATATATGTATGTATGCTTGTATGTATCTATGTATGTATTATTTCTGAGAGTCTACACAATTCATATTTTATTCTGTGAGCTGTAACACCTTACTGTCATTATGGGGAGAGGTTTTTTAATATTGTATCTTATGGAAATATAATTGTTCTTTGAGATATAACAAAACGAATGTGGAGATTCTGCCTTGTTTTCAATTAACTAAAAAAAGACAGATCTGGAGTGTAATCAGGGCAATAATTACAACAAGACTGAGCAGGATGATAGAAGTATCTGTCTGTCTGTATGCCTTTTCTAGAAGAAGAAGGCTCTGCACATTGGGCCACCATATGTTCGTCAGGAATACAGCTCTAAGCAGTATTTTAATGTTAGTTGCACCATACTTCATGGCTCCAGATGTTATAAAGAGAAGCCCAAACAGAGAAATGAAGAAATAGCACTTCATTGCCCCATTAGATGAAGAAATGACACACTACTTAAGTTAAGAGTCATCAGCTTCTGGAAAGATCACATGGTGCCGCATGATCATGACCTCATGACGCCATTCACAAGGCAGGTATCTAGAACACTCTTGGTCATCAGAAAAATGACTGCAAATGAATAGGTGACAATCTAAAGAAAAGAAAAACAGGAATAAAGACAAGAGGCATCTCACAATAGCCAAGGGTATAAAAGAAAGGGGAGCAGCTGAAGAAATCACTTCAAAAAATTAGCAAATGGAGGAAAAAATGAAGCACAAAGTAAACAATTCTAAAACTGACGTTAATAGAAGCTGAGGAATGAGTTCAAAATAATCTACTGGGACAATCAGAGACAGGCGATTGTTCATTTCCTCCTGTCCAGAGTCTTAAGGAATAGGCGAGATGAGAGTGACTTCTGTGACTGAGATGACAGAGTGGGTGGGAGAACCGGTCACCTGCCAATGAGTGCTGAGTGGTTCCAAATCAAATGGTAACCAGGACAGATTGGATGATTAAGTTAGAACAACAACAAAACTTTAATTCAAATTAAAATGTTCATAAAGGAAAGTGCTCAGTAAATTTGCACAGTTGAACATATCTGTGAAACCAGCACCCAAACCAGGAAACGGTAACATTACCAGCATCCCAGAAATTCTTCTTGTGTCCCCTTTCAGTCACTACCTCCTCCACTAAGGGGGACTTTGGCATGGGCATGCATTTCTATGTCATGTAAATGGAATCATACAGTTCATCCTTTTTTGTGCCTACCTCTCTCTGTTCAACATTACATTTGTGAGATTCATCCATGCTGCTTGTGAAGATGAATTTTCTTCATTTTTAGTGCAGTGTAGGTCTCTACTGTGTGAATATGCCACAATTTATTTATCCATTCTGCTGTTCATGAGCATTAGGTAATTTCTAGTTTAAAATATTGTGAATAAAACTGCCATGAACATGTACATGTCTTTTGGTGCATATATGTGTGCATTTTTGCTTATCATATGCCTAAAAATGGAATTATTAAGTCACAGATATGCTTTACTAGATACTGATAAACAGTTTTTCAAAGTGATTGTACAAATTTATATTCCCATCAGGCTTATCCATTGAAAAAAATGTTTTTAGTTTAGAGTTGTGGGGTATATGTGAGTATTTGCTACATAAGTAAATTGCATGCAGGTGAGGTTTAGATTTCAAGCAAGCACTCTATCCCCCAGTAATGAACATGGTACTCAATGGATGGTTGTGTCCCTCTTAGTCTGCCTCTCTCTCTCTCTCTCTCTTATAGTCATTTCCAGAATGAGTTGTTCATACTTTTGGGCTTGTGTGCCCAATGTTTAGGGTCCACTTATGAGTGAGAAAATGCGATATTCAGTTGTTTCTGTGATAGTTGATGTAGTATGATGGTCTTCAACTGCATCCATGTTGCTGCAAAGAGTATGATTTTGTTCTTCTTTATGTTTATATAATATTCCATTGTGTATATGCACCACATTTTAAAAATTCAGTCCACTTTTTATGGGTATCTGGGTTGGTTCCATGCTTTTGCTATTGTGAATAGTGCTACCATGAATATATGTATGCTGTCTTTTTGGTGATTTATGTTCCTTGGGTAGATTCTTAGAAGTGAGATTGCTGGATTGTATGATACTCTTTTTAGTTCTTTGAGAAAATTCCACAATGCTTTCCACAAAGACTGAACTAGCTTACATTCCCTTCAACATCGCAAAAGTGTTCCCTTTTCTCTGTAGCCTTGCCAATACCTGTTGTATTTTGACTTTTTAATGATTGCCATCCTGACTGGTATAAGGTGGTATCTTGTTGTAGTTTTAATTTGCATTTCTTTGATGATTGTAAAGTTCAGCACTTTTTCATATGTTTGTTGGCTGCTTGAATGTTTTCCTTTGTGAATTGTCTGTTCGTGCCTTTTGCCCACTTTTTTTTTTGTTTGCTTTTTTCCTGTCAATTTATTTGAGTTTCTTGTAAATCCTGGATGTTAGGTCTTTGTTGGATGCATAGCTTTCAAATATTTTTTTCCCATTCTGTGGGTTGTCTGTTTACTCTTTTGATGGTTTCTTTTGCTATGCAACAACTTTTTAGCTTGCCTAGGTCCTACTTGTCAATTTTAGATTTTGCTGCATTTGCTTTTGAAGACTTAGGCCTATGCATTTTTAAAACACAAGTGATAACCATAATAACTATCAATGAATTAAATTGTTTTCTTGGAAATTAAAAAAATGATATTGAGGGAAACATTAATGTGCGTGGGTTATAATAAAACCACTGAGAACAACCATAGGAATATGTTGTAAGAAAGCAACAATAAGAAATTCTTACCTCATTAGAAGAATCTTTTGAATTCACCAATTTTTGGAATTTTCATGTTTGTCTCACCATAAAGCTTGATGTAGAAAATGAATTTAAGAAATGTTTGCTGTTCATAAAATACTGTTTTTAAGACTCTGTGAGTTCTATTGTATCATTAAGTTTCTTAATGAATACACACACAAACACACAGAGAGAGAGAAGCTATGGTTCAAAAAAGTTAATTTCCTTGGTCATGATTAAAAGAAGTGAAAACTGAGAAGTCAAATTTATTAGGTCCCATCATCAAAACTATGCAAGTCAGTAATGACATACTTAGTGCATTGTTTGCTAGAGGAATTAAATATTAGATTAGAATTAAATGAATTTGATCCATTTGAATCATATTTGTTCTATTTGATATTTGTATCATTAATATTATAATAGCAGTTAATTCTGAGAAATCAACACATTTTACAAAAGGAACATCTGATTTTCTTTTTCCATCCAGTCTGGCAATGGAAAATACAATAGCTGCCTTTCAAATTACATTCACCGACCACCTACTCTGTGCCTAAACTTGTACTGAGTGCTCTGAGCAACAGAATGAGATTTTAAGGTAGTTTCCTTATCCTGAAGAATAACGCATAAACCTGCCCTTTTACAACCTAGCTCTGAACATAAACCATAATCACAAGAAAGGCCACATGAAAGTGCAAGAATGAAAAATAAACACATAATCAAGCAAAGTGGGAACATAGAGAACTCCTCATTAGGACAGACAGGAAGTATGAGGAGATTCTAGGAAAGTGAGATCCCTGTGGGTGACATGTTAAGGAAAGGAGTCTCTGAGGAAGTGAACTGAAACTGGGACTTGAGGGGACAATGAAATGTGGGTACGCAGAAGTTGGAGAGGGCATTTCAGCGACAATGTGACCAAAAGTCAAGAGAGAGGTAGAGATGCATGTAGCTATTCAAAGAATGGTGAGTAGTGCTTCTTTGCTGGAGTGAATGGTTAAGGCCAGCCGTAGGCAGCAATTGCATCATTCAAAACCAGGGGAAGATGTCGGGCCTTGGAATGTGTGGCATTTTCATTACTGTCAGGGTTTATGGCACAGGCAAGCCCAGGTTTCTATGAGCCTGAGAACTGGGATAATGTTGCAGGCACACCCACGGCTTCCACCTTTGAAAACTGATCTTCAAATGTGGAAGCTAATCCCAGCTGTTGGAAGGCTGCCATCAGTGTTGAAACTCTGATCTGTCACACGATAGATACAAAGTCAGCCACCTCCGGATCACACGCAGCTCCAGAAGTTGACGTAATGTTGAGGGCAGGATGTGCACTCTAATAAACATGAGCTATAGATGTAAATAAGGAAAGAGAGATTCCGCTGGGAAGACTCTCCATCTGGGAGGAAAGGCCAAGGGTGGCCATTATAACCTTTCAGTGCTTCAAGGGGTGTTGTGAAAATTTGGAGGAAGAGCCTTCCAAGTAGGCAGGTGATGGAGTTAGAGGAGAAAAATAATGGGGTGTGCAAAAATTTAGTGGGAGTAGAGACCCACCTCCTGGGCAAAGCATGATTATTCACTCTGAAAAGAAAATTTCCTGAGCATTTACCAGAAGATCCATTTCAAATTGTAATTTTTCAAAAAGGAGCTACTATTTGCATTAACATATATACAATGTCATTAATTTGCATATACAACTTATAGTGAATGCTGTTCTGAATTGCTGGAAATGGAAATTTAATGTTCTTGCATTGGCTGGGCAAAACAATGTTCCTCTATATTTTAATTAATGCCTTGTTCTGTATACCCCATATATAGACTGTGTTGCCTTTAGCACAAAGCTTTTAGATGAAATGGATGAATGGGATATCTTAGAATGTAAATAAGAAGTATATTAACCACAGGAAATTGCTATACTGAACAGACACATGAAAGCAGACAAAAACACCTCCCTGAGACTGTTTGCATAAAGACATCTAATTTTAATGAAGTGGGGTTTTTCTTTTCTTGTTTGTTTGTTTATTTGTTTTTCTTTGATGGTTGCTTAACAACAGTATATGAATCAAGACTTGCAGAAAGTTTTCTATTTTATTTGTGTAAAATACTTTAAAATTCCTTTGGGGAGTTTAAATCTTGATATTGCCAAGTATAACCAAAACTTTCCCAGAGTCCTATAGCCTACTGCTAAAAATGGGAACCCATTGATATGAATGTCCAGTGCTGCTGGCTTCTCATCCCTAAGTGTATAAATGTAGGCTGGCCTTAGAGCCTTCCCCTCCCCAAATCCTCAAATGCTCTTTCCCCTAAGGTATCTCTCACAAGGTCACAGGGACAGATTCACACTATAGATGCTTGCTGCCTGATGGGGTTCAGGACATTCTACCCCCAAATATGGCCCTTTGGCTTTTGAGAAAACAGCAAAAGCAGAAGGGTCATTCTCATTTTTCTTTCTTCCCTAAAACAAGTCATAAGACCCTAATTGGAGGGCACCCTCTCTAAACCCAGAGGAAGATATCTCTGAAGACACAGGGACACAGAGGAGAATCTAAACAAATAGGCCTTATAAAGATTCCCTGTTTTTTTTTTTTTCTTTTCTTTTTAATCATTAGGTAATACTTTTTTTGTCTAAGCATACTTCTCTGCAACTGTCCACGCTTCATCAAACCTTGGATCTCCTGTTTCTTTGTGTCTTCATTTATGAAGGTTGCCATGTCACATAAAGCTTATATTATATAAATTTTATGTTTTTCTCTTGTTAATATATTTTTTCTTATGGGGGTTTTGGTTATCACCATAAGATGGGAAGAAAAGACAAAGACATTTTACTTCCTCATTTGCCTTAAGTTTAGTTGAGCAGACACTTCACACCTGCCATCAAATCTATGAAAAACAGCTTTCCAGATGCCTGCCATTTCTTTGGGCTACCAAGTTCTGTAAAACCTGAAGATGCCAAATGGCACTGGGTTCCCTTAATTTTTCATGATGCTGAAGGTAAAATGAAAAAAAGTCGTTCTCCTTTCTCCCCAGTTCTGAACCTAAAGTTAGCACTGTTGAAACCTAAGTTTCATAAAAGCTTTTGTGAAAAAAATTCCTCTTGGCCTCTGACCGCAAAAAGCACAAGCATTAGTCTCTGTGACCTAAGGAGGAGGAAGGAAATACAAACCTCTTCACTTCCTATTTCTACTCAAGAGTCCTCCACTCAAAACTTACCCTCCCCAAGTTCTCAACAGCACCATCTCCCAATTCTGCACCTTGAGTTAGTTAGCACTGTTTGGACTCCAAGTTTCATAAAGGCTGTTGTGAAAAAATTCCTCTTGGCCTCTGCCTATAGAAAGCTCAAACTTGTCTCTGTGACCTAAGGAGGAGGAGATGAATACAAACCTCTCTGCTTCCTGTTTCTACTCCAGGGAACTGCACTGAACTTACCCTTCCCAAGTTCTTAACATCACCACCTCCTCACCATGTACATTAACTCATGCAGAAGGTGTACAGATCATCAGTTTTGCAAGCAAAGCCAGACTCTTTCTCAGTTCAGTTTTAGCTAAAATGCCACTGCTACTTAAGAATGCATGTATCAGTCAGGCTCGGTGGCTCAGCGTGTAATCCCTCTCTTGGGGAGCCTGAGGGGAGTGGATTGCCTGAGCCCGCGGGTTCGAGACCCGCCTGGGCAACCTGGCAAGACCTCATCTCTACAATAAATAAAAAAAATTAGCTGGGCGTGGTAGCGCACACCTGTAGTTCCAGCTACTTGGAAGGTTGAGGCAGAAGGATCGCCGGAGCCCAGCAGGTCGAGGCTGCGGTGGCCGGGAGCGGTCACTGCACTCCAGTCTGGGCGACAGAGTGAGACTCCAACTCAAAAAAAAAAAAAAAAAAAAAAAGAATGCATGTATCCTAAAACTTAAATCTTAACTATTTTCAAAGTGTGCACATAATTTGCAATAGAACAGAAATAAATATGTTGTGAGCTCTGATATTTCTCACCTTGGAATATTCATGCTGAGAACAGAAACCTAGCCAGGGACTTAGTAATGAACCTTCACAAGGTCTAGAGTGCCAGCTCTGGAAATCTGTCCTCTGAACAGACTTCAGCATGACCCAGGAAATCTGGCTATCATGGCTAGTCACTCATCATTTGGTATCTTGAACAAGATGCCTACTTGATCTTTTTATTATAGTTAGATCAGGTATTATTAGATTACTTCCAGTCCTAAAATTTTATTATTCAATTAGTCTAGACATTTTTAATAAAGCTTTTTTCTCTTTTATTTTATTTATTTATTTTGATAATGAAGGGGAATCAAAATGCTTTCACTGGAAAGGGTTAAAAAAAGTCACACAGAGATACAGCATCAATAAACAGAAACCTTGCCAGCAAATAGCTAGAGAAATAGACTTGGTATCTAAGGGACAATCACTTCTCTAAACATGAACAACAAGGTTCTGCCAGAAATTCAGCATCCGCATTTTTGTGGTCTCCTTTCTCATAGATTATTATCTTTGGATGTTCCTCTGGTGGGTGGTCCCTTGTGCATAATGGAGACTGTTGATCCTGCAATAGGATTCGACTTAAAATAGCCATCAGTTTGGTATTTTCTAGCACTTATGGCAGATTTCCTTTGCTAAGCACCTCTGTTTTATTTAACCTCCAAAAGGAAGTTTGGAGTCCTGCTGGTAAATCAACTCCCTTTTTACTAGAAAATTTCTAGTTGGCCATTTAAAGCAGCATATCAAGGCAGTGGGACTCTTACACATACCTTGTTCTTTTAGTAACAGAGAGCAGACATGTTCTGGACCTACTCTGAGGATGCTGGATCATCTTGACTGTGATTACCATGAGATGGAATTTAGATACTAACTTAAGTGAACTAAGGTCCTGTCTCCTGAAAAGTAAAATTGACGAGGCTTGTCTGCAGAGCAAAATCACAATGACCTTTTAACACAATGTTACAGACACTCTCAAGGTATCAGATAACTGAATTGTGAATGAGAAGTGGTTGTCCCACTCTTTAACAGGTTTTTGCAAACTACAGCCTACAGTTCAAATTGAGTCTGCGACTTATTTTTGTAAATAAAGTTTTATTGAAACACAGCCCCACCCATTTGTCTATATATTTTTCACGGCTAATTTCACACTACAATGGCAGGATTGAGTACTTTCGGCAGAGGTCATATGTCCTGCAAAGTCTAAAATATTTACTATGTATTTCTTTGCAGAAAAAGTTTGGAGACCCCTGATCTAGAACAATCCCAGTTGGGCTGAAGTTTTGAAAGCTCTAAACTCTGAACGACATTTAGTTGTGTTTATTGTATTTAGAACAATATTGTCCAAGCTTAGTTTCCTAAAATACTTGCTAGTTCTGCAGAATGTTACCAGATTTAACAAAAGAAAAGGGGAACTACAGTCAAAATAGATTAGCGAATTTTGGAATAAACCAAGTGAAACAGATTTTTCGTGGCCCTTTTCAGGGCATTTAATGTGCTAAATATGACAAATTCACAAAAGGGGATTTGATTATATAGAATTTTTAAAGTCATTTGGTCTTAGAAAAGCTTCCTTTTCATGGACATCTCATGGAGTTAATGTTTAAGGAACATACTGTGGGAAAAATGACTTGTTTAGAGCTGGCAAATCTGATAATACTACATCAAATCACAGAATTTGTGTGCCTTAAAAAAATGCTTAACTTTGAGAATTATAAGTCAGTTCACAGCAAAGAGGTAATTACTGCAGGTTAGATAATTACACAGGGTGTACATAAAATTTGAACCTTTCAGTAGCAGTTAGTTTCTCATTCAGAATGCATTAGGTACAATGTTTTATTGGTAATGCTATGAATATACAGCAGGATAGAACTCCATGCATGCAACTTCCACTCAATGCAGAGAAATTCTCAGGCCCTTTCTTCACCCCCAAATTTTTAAAAAAGCAAAAAGTCTGTGAAATCAGTGTTCAAATCACAGTCCCCAGTGAATGCCGCTTACTTCTGACCTGCCAGCACTTAGTATGTGAAGGTTATGTGGGCGTGGAGAGGTCTAGGAAAGCCTTATGTGTCCTTTGGGGAAAGTTGCAAGGAACAATAGAAAAGTTCCTGAATATCGGGAAATGTTTTCTCAAGATCAAGAGATTTATTGGTATGTGGGAAAGATTCCAAAGCAGCTCTATTGCCCGAAACGTTTCAAATTTGACTGCCAGTTGCCAGTGCCAATTTTATTGAAGGGCAATTTGGTATAGTGGCACACAGTGTCCTAGGCTGCCTAAGCAACTTAGAACTAGTTAAACTATGATTATGTTTCCTAAGGTAGAGTTTTTTCCAGCATACATATTTTTGAAATTTCTATTAACACTATTACCTATTTGCCTAACTAAGAAGGTTATTGAAAAAAGCTAGGTAATTTTTTGCTGTAGCCAAGACAGACTTGGAAACCAAAAACAATTATTCCCCAGAACAAAGATCTGTTAGCTCCAGTGAATGACTTTCACCTCAGAAAGTAGTAGGAACCTGGCTGATGTTTTTGCAGTCATCTAGGTCTGAGAAGGAAATCAACCCTTGCTTAGCACAGGATAAGGAACTGAAGGGGACCAGAGTATGCCACCCCAAATATGCCACTTTGGCATAAGGATATTTTGAGCCAAAGGCAATTGATAAACAGCAAACACAGGAGGAACTCCCTGTCCTCCCATTTTTGCCTAAGAGCAGAGAATAAAGTTCTCTTTGTAAAGGTAACATAAACATACCTTTGTGAAGATGTACTCAAATAACCCTTATCACAGGAGACAGAGACAGCATGAAAAGAGTCTGCATAAAAGCAATTAAACAACCTGGATCTAATAGGCATTTTCTAGTCACCTTTCCACAATGTACCACCTTAAAAACTCAAACCCTCCTTTTCCTTTGTCTAGTCACTTCTCTGCAATTTAACACACTTTGTTAAGATGGTATATAAGCCACAGATTCTAACCACCTTTGTGAATTACTCATCACAGAGTTCTGTGTTTATGTGTATTGCACAAGTAAATAGATTGGTTTTTTTCTTTTATTAATCTGTCTTTTGTCAGTTTAATTCATAGTCATAGCCACTGAATATAAGAAAGGAAAGGAAAACATCTACAATTGATCCAAAATGTTGAGGTTTTCCAATTTTGCATTTTGGAAACATTTAAAAACATTCACAGGGGTCCATCCCTGCTCAGGAACTCTTGTCTAAAGTTCTTATCATTATGCTCATTATGACTTATAATAGTCTTTGAGTGCTAGAGGAAGACTTCCTGATGACTGGTACCTCTCAGCCTTTCCAGAATAATAAACTCTAACACGGAACTTCAAAAACCAAGATCAAAGATTGGAAAGATCTAAAATCATGAATAAATAAGTAATTTGTAAACTAGATTTACATTATTTACATTCATCACAATAATCACAAAAATATTGATGGCCTAACTTATGTAAGGCAATGTGCTTGGTGTTGTAGATACAGCACTGGACATAACAGGCAAACATCCTTGTCCTCATGTAGGATTCAGTTATGTTGGAAGAGACAGATGCTTAAAAATAAATTCATATTATATTATGTTTATTATACTACCCAGGGATGAGGAGTAAGGAATGCCAGAAGGATACAAGGTTGAATAAGACTCATGGAGGAGCTACCATTTGAGCAAAAATCTGCAGGAGGCAAGAAGGAGCATTAAGACTATCTGGGGAAATAGTGACCCAGGCAGTGGAAACAGAAAGGGCAAAGACCCTCAGATGGGAGCATGATTAATATATTTGTTCCAGAACAAAGAGGCCAGAGTGAGTGTAGACAAGCAGATGGATGAGTCTGGGCAAGATGATTGAAGCAATCTATTTCTTTTTAACGCTACTGTCCATCTGTCCTCAAGATTCGATTTTCTTTAGCCATCTCTCTCGTCGGTATAGGTAAGCAACCTTCTACTCTTCTAAGCTACCCTTGTCTATCTGCTGACAGTAAAGTTTGTTTCACCTTCTCATATGTGTGCATTTTTTTCTTCCTGATCATGGTTTCGGTCCTGGTTCCACTAGCCAGTGGATACCCTGACCAGTGTGTCTGGCTTTGTGATAGCCACATGCAGAAAATTCCAAATATTTTATCACTCACTCTCTTTTTCTGTCTTGTAACTCTCAGGACTCAACACTCCAAATCTTTTGTATTTGGGAAGGGATGGGGAATTTAAATTCTGGAGGAAGTCCCAAGGCTTTTTGAAGAAGAGACTCGTTCTCCATGGTTCTTGCTTGCTGATCCCCTCTCCTTCCATACCTCTGCATTCCCCACTTCACTCCAGATCACAGTGATATGGAGGGAGACAGTTCTACAAAACAAGAGCCATGAGAATGAGTCCTTTATTGACAAAGCCATGAGACCTCCTTGAGAATTCAAATACCCAGTACCTCTACCTACCTCAACAACCCAGAGTTTCTTCTTTTAGTCAGCCTTCAAAATTTCAGCTGATCATTATTTTTACAGTTATATTTTGGTAGCCAAACATAGGTCTCTGAAATTAGTACATGAAAAAAATAATTTCCTTTGGTAGCAGAAGCTATCCTCGCCCTACGCATATCCTTCAGAACTTCCAGCTAACTTTCAATTGCCAATATTTGCATCTCTATGTCTAAGGGAACTCCCTTCCAAAAATGCAGGAGGCACTCTGCCCACATGAAGGTACAGCGCAGTTTGGAATCACCAGGAAATTCATTCTCCCAGCAGCAGGCCACAACCCAAGTATCTCAAGAGTTGGTGTTTATAAATACTGGCTCCATTGTCCCTCAGTAGAGAACAATCTGAGGCAAAGGTTTTGCAACATTTCGTGCAGGATTAAATCCCAGTCACTCACTAGGACAGACAGCTTAATCCCTCACCCTTTATTGGTCCCTTCTTTTCCCAATATCTCTTACTCGCCTCCTTCCTGGTGTTCCCTACACCTTCTAAATTAACTACTTGCACCTAAATTTTTGTATAGATCTTCCTCTGGAGGAATCCAAACTAAGTCATCTTCTCACTAATATTTAGACTATACAAAATTGTATACTACTTGAATGAAGATACTTCATTTGTTGGAGGAATTAACTAACACTTTTCATTATTTAAGTTTGTTCCCCAAATAACTAACTGAAACCTAACCATAAAAATAAAAATCAAATAATTAGATAAGCCAATGATGCTTGAATCTAGGTCTGCTATTCAGGACGTTCGGAATATATAGAATATGTGAGTTAGAATGTGTACTACGGAAAATGTTAGAAAGTAAAATTATTAAAGTAATTTTAGCAATCACAGTAGCAAGATAGCTATGTATAGCAAAAAACTGAAGAGAGAACACACTGGAGAAGGTAGATCTAGGTGCAGTTTCTGTATCTACTACTTTCTAGATGGGTCATTTTAGGTTAATTAATCCAAGTATTCTGAGCTCATTTTCTCATCCAATTATTATATCAGACAATGTACATAAAGTGCTTATTACAGGTTTTGGCTTGTAGCAAGTGCTCAATAAATTTAGAGTTCCTAAAAGAGTCAGACAGGTATTGCCCAGGCAGGCTAAGTTTCCAGAATCATTTCCAACCCACGCCACAACCATAACTTTTCTAGTGTCATTCTATTCACTGATGATGCTCGCTGGTTCTATTCTGTGGCTATTCTGCATTGGCTGTGTGTCTATAAACAGACTATTAGCATTACTCACATTAGCACAGAAGTAGGCTAAAGTAAACATCTCGTTATTCCAAAAGTAATTTATAGCCGTGTTTTTCTGATTCCATCATTCTTTCCCTACTCTGAATGCAAGATCTTTGAAAATAGCCACTATTTTGTAAGCATTTGCACCAGGGCTGGATGACATGGCCTTCATTTAAAATAGACTTAAAGAAAAATTAGACAAGTAGTCTCTGATGCAGACATTCTCTGGTAGTTGACTAAATCCCACCATGTGTTTCTGCTTTATGGGTTAAACTGTGTATGGTTTCTACTTTAGTCTTTGCCTACAGTCTCATTTCTGAGTAATTTGCTTCTCTCTTAGCTTAATTTTATATATGATTAAGGTTCTAGTATTTGGGAGAGGGAGGAGAAAAGCCTTTCAAAAGGGATTGATGTATTTAAAATCTTCCAGGATTATGATGATTGAGGTCATTTAATACAATACAAATTTTGATCTGGTTTTAGCTTTGAACTTGAGAATGTGAGATACCAAAACTTTAAGCTACTTAGGAATAGGCTAGAAGAGAAAACATGTGTCTTATTTCTCCGATGCTTTCTGTATTAAACCTCAGACCTTGAACTTGTGTGCTACCTTCATGTTGGAAATTATAATTAGAAAGTATCATGATAAGAGGCCTTTGCTGAGTTATTTATACATTTGTGTCCTTTGGGATTATTGGTTCTGACATTCTCCACGGAGGTAGCTGGGCTTAGCCTTCTTTCTGTGTGGCTGCTATGGGCACGAAGGGACATGCCCAGGACACAAGATTCTGTAAGATGAGGTATCCCTGCCCTCATTCCCCTATGTCTCACTCCCATGATAAATTGCTTTCTTCCTCCCTCAAGAGGACTCTGAATATCAAGTCAGGATTTTTTTAAAAAAATCAACTTTACTGCCTTAAAATTATCTTTTAAAATACATTTTATTCTTGGGCATATGCAGTATAAATAAATGCATCCCACCCTCTGACGCTTAACTAGTGTTTTTCCTAAGGATCCTGATATTTGTGTGACTGCAAAATACCACAGACTGGGTGGCATAAGCAGTAGAAGTTAATTTTCTCACAGTTTTGAAGGCTACAAGTCCAAGATCATTCTGAGGCCTTTCTCTTAGGCTCGCAGATGTCCGCCTTCACCCTGTGTTCTCACACCGTCTTTTATGGAGCATGTGTCTCTTTAGAATTCCTAATCTCTGTTTCTTATAAGGACACAAGTCAAATTGCATTAGAGTCCACCCTAACTGCCTCTTTTTAACTTAGTTATCTCTTTAAAGGTCCAATTTCCAAATACAGTCACAGCCTAAGGTGCTTCATTGTATGAATTTTGAGGAGATACTATTCAGTCCATAACAGTGAAAAGTTGCATTTCTCTGAAAATAAGTGGCAAAAAAAAAGGAAGATAAATTCATAGCTATTGCATATTTACAAATGTAACTATTTATAAGTGTTTATTACTTTGAAATTTTTGACCTTGATTTTATTGAAAAATTTCCACTTTTTGTGAGTACCGCAACACATTTAGAGTATGCTATATTGGAAGCAGTGTGCATGTTCTACCAGGAGTCATTTGAATTCCCCTATGGGTCTCACCTTCCAGAACTCACCTTCCAAAACTCAGTAAGGAATTCTGGTTGCAAGTAACAGGATTTTAGATATTTTCTCTGTTTTAATGGTTACTGCTTATCAAAATAATTTCTGTTTTGATTTTTTGTTTGTTCTTAAGAAACTTATTAGCTTTGAGACCTAACCTCTCATCTTTGGCTGGTTTCTCTTATAATTGGCCTGGATGAAAGATTCAACACATAAAATCAAGAATTATATCTGTTACACTCATCAGAAGAGCAGAAATCAGTGAATCCTTGTATATTTGAGCATCAAAAATACATGAATAAACCAGTTTGCCAAATAGATGACTAATTGATATGGTCTCAAATTTCCATAATGGATTACTTTTTTTTAATGTTTCTATAAAGAGATTTCCCAAATCTGTTTTTCTAGAAAGTGTTTTATACTGAATTCTTTTGCACAGATATTTCACCAGATTTGTCTAAGCTCAGCTACATATTAAGTTATCCATCTACCAATCTTCAAATGTTTTTTGAACTGTAAAATTGACAAGTGATTTGGCATATTTCCACGGATATTGGAAGGAGTGTCTGAAAAAAGGTGGAAGAGCCCAGAAGCTACAAAGATACTGAAAGTTTTATGAATATTGTTCATATATCATTTCAACAATCTTAGCTTTAACATAAATTCTATCAAAATTAGAATATGAATTCTGAGCACAATTCTACTTAACCTTTTTAATGTAATAAGTGAGTTATTTTGTTTGAAATAATCTTAGTTCATATGTGTCCGATCATAGGAAAATGTTTCTTTCTTAGACATTATAGCTAGTGTATAACATTTGGATTTTTATTTAAAAATATAATATATTTTTGTTAAACTGAAACACTACAGGAAGGCATAAAGTAATTAGCAATTCTTCTGTTTTTCACGCCTCCTTTCTTACCACAGCTCCAACTTAAATCCTCTCAATTTCTCTCTCCAGAGGAAATCACTGTAACTGTTTGTTATATATCCCTGCAGGTATGTCCTATGCATCTACATAGATACATTTTTATGCACATGTAAACTTACTCAGCATAAAGTTCTGTGACTTGTTTTTGTTATCACCACATACTGTATTTTGAATATACTTCCATGTCAATATTTGAAGTTGTACCTCACTATTTTAAGCCACTACATAATATTTATTAAACTCACGTATTATTTATTTAATTGGCCTCCTAGTGATGGGCATTATCCATTTATATTTTTTCAGTTACAAAAAATGCTGCAGTTAGCATGCTTTTATATACGTATAGGAGAGAAAGACAGAGAGCTCCTTGCATTGCTTAATAGCAGGGACATGTTCTGAGAAATGCATTATTAGATGATCTCACCATTGTGTGAATATCATAGAGTATTCTTACACAAACCTAGATAGTATAACCTACTATAACACACCCGAGCTATATAATATAGTCTATTGCTCCTGGGCTACAAATCTGTACAGCGTGTTACTACACTAAATACTGCAGACAATTGTAACACAATGGTAAGTACTTGCATTTTCAAACATATCTGACCACAGGAAAGGTACAGTATATGGCAAAACATAGTACACTTCTGTAGGGTATTACCTGTAATTGTCCTCTAAATGAATGTAAAGGCCTAGGATATTACTGGATACTGCTCTTAACTCCGTAAACACTGGATGCTTAAGCTACAGTAAATTCATTAAAATTTTTCTTTTTTTTTTTTTTTTTAAACTCTGTCTAGATTTTGGACCCTTTTTCCTCAAAGAAATTTAGGTTAATCCCCAAATGGAAAATGAACCTTTGAAGCCTTTATATAAAGAAAACTGCTGAGATTATGGTTATTTCACAAAGCTGTTTGTGAATGAAAAGTAACGTGGGG